>JAEKDQ010000245.1:0-26142 GCA_026937815.1 Etheostoma perlongum | reverse complement strand
TAAATGGATTTTTCAAAATCATATGAGCAGAGAGAAAGATACGGTTGACATGTGCTTGAAGTGTGATCATGTACAGTATTTACATCAATGTTGCAGTGAAATATTGATTAAAGGCCTCCTATTCTGTCCCCAGTTTGGCGATCAGTTCATCGCAGATCTTAGTGAGCTCCTCGATCTCTTGATTCTGTGAGAGACAAAGAGGAAGAGTGTTTAGAAATTGGGGGTGAAGATAAAATACCAGGGTAGAAACACTATTCTGCACAGATACAGTAAAAGTCTTTGAATATGTATGCAGAGAACTTTTCTCTGTAGTAGCTCGCAGAACAGTCAATTCACATTCAAAATTTGAATTTGTTAAACACTATGCTGTGTTAAACACTATCCAGTGGTGGAATGTAACTAAATACATCTACTCAAGTACTATACTTAACTTTTTGATATTAATGAACATCCGTTACATTCAAGCCATTGCCAAATGCCAAGTGTGCGGTCACATACTTTACTTGAGTATTTCCATTTTACTTCATACTTCTACATCACTACATTTTCAGAGGGAAATATTGTACTTTTTACTCTGCTATATTTATTTGAAAATTCTAGATGCTAGTTATTTTTCACATAAAAAACAAACATATGACATGCTTATATGATATGTGACCAGTCTGGTTGTGCTTAGTAAATTAAACACTGCCCCCTAGTGTTAGATGTCGTGCCAGTGTAATGACACTCCTGCACATGATGAAGTACTTTACAGTGATTTTACAGATTGCTGTCAATAAAGCACTTTTGAAATCACTGTAATTTAACACCATGAATCTATATTTTAACACTGCAAGTCACAGAGGTTGGGTTTTGCTATAAAATCTATTGGATCTAATTGCACAAAACAGGAGAAGACATTTTTTCCAAAGCGAGAACAATCAAAAACAATCCTGTTCCACTTCTTCTTGGTGCAACACATTAAAGGTGATGGAAAGAAACATTTATCCCTTTTACTAAATCTTTACAAAAAATGAGAAAGGACGGAAATGTGTGTAACCTTGGAAAACAATAGTGCTTACCACTGGTGTACATAAATCCCCACAAATGATCTCAACTGTGATCGTACTTGTTTGATGTAATAATTTCTACATACCACAATGTGTTTAACAATAATACATTGCTGTTTAAAAAAGCCTTGTTTAGCACCTTTTACCAGACTTCTGAACTGAAAAGAGATGTCTGACACACAATCAGGAAACTCAACCACCAATCATCCACAGTGTTTTTCAGCGTACCTGGCCATGCACTTGCACAGTTTAACAAAGTGCATCAATTTAAATTTTGATTGTAGTCATCTCACCTTTTGAAGGACAGCTCTTTCAAGTGACTCCACCTTCATCTGCTCCTTCCTCAGGCTGGCGTTTAGTGCAACACTCTCTGAGTTGGCCTTGGCACGTACCTGGGCTATGTCCTCATTAGCCCTGTTAGAGGTAAGAGATGACAAGAGAGATCGGCATAATGAGACACTGTGTCTAGCCTGTCTAATGATTGAATTCTAAAATCGTAAATTGCAGACATGGAAACTTACTTATCAAGTTTCTCCTCGGCATGCACCTTGAGAGTTTGATATCGCTGCTCCTCCTGCTTGATACGCATCAGGTAGTCATGCGCACACTTCTTCAGCACTTCCTCATTCTGAAGAAATACATGTAGAGAATATCTAGTGAACTGGCTATTCTGTGGTAGTCTCATGAGATTCATACTGAACCTCTACTGACCTTCTTGAAGCCCTCCAGGACTCCCTTCATGTTCTCATATCTCCTGAAGAGGTCAGCGAAGGAGCGCTCCACAGAGTTGAGGTCAGCCAAGGCCTGATCCCTCTCTATGGTCAGCTGTCTGACGGACTTACTGCAGGACAGGGTCTTCTGCTGCTGCTCGTCCTCTGCAACCAAAATACAAGATTTAAATGGGAAGATGTATACCACAGCTTAAAGACTGAACTGAAACAACCAATGCAAAATTTAAATGCATGTGGTTACATCACCAGATAAAATAAGTCCTTCTGTGCGATGCTAGCACAATGTGTCTGACATGAAGCTGTGACTATATATATATATATATATATATATATATATATATATATATATATATAGTTGTGGAAAGTAAGAGCAACAGTGGTGCCAGTGGTAATCGGAGCACTGGGGGCTGTGACCCCCAAACTGGGAGAGTGGCTCCAGCAGATTCCAGGTAAAACATCAGAGGTCTCTGTCCAGAAGAGTGCAGTCCTAGGAACAGCTAAGATACTGCGCAGAACCCTCAAACTCCCAGGCCTCTGGTAGAGGATCCGAGCTTGAGGATGACACATACCACCCCACAAGGGGTGAGAGGAGGATTTTTTTTTTTACACACACACACACACACACACACACACACACACACACACACACACACACACACACACACACACACACACACACACACACACACACACACACACACACACACACACTGTATATATACTACTTGTTCTCTAATTGCTGCAGGCAAAATACAAACAAGGAAAAGGTGTTTTTTTACTTTATTTTTTATAACCAAACAATGGGATATAATAGACTGGCGAGGTCCAGTACCTGACCTCAGTACAACTGATCATGTATTTCACTCTGATGACCACCTGGCTGCAGTACAGACCTAGCAGAGCATCATGAAGGAAGCTACAGTGTTTGCTGGTGTTTTGAGCCACAGACTTTAGGCAGTTGTAGTGTGCAAAAGATCAGCAAATAAATATGAGGAATTTATGAATTTAAAGCAAACTCAATACAATTATTTTTTGTAATGTACTGTATATACTTTTATACTTTTTTGGGGTGTATAACTTGAAAAAAAGCCTTAATCTTCCTTTGATGTGGATGTAAACACTCTTAGAATAAAGCTGAGAGTTTACATTTTAATCTCACTGTTATTTTTTCATTTCAAATCCTATGCACTGCAACAGACCCAAAATAACACAAATAAACATTTTAAGTGAGATATACTTATATAATGCATCCTTAAATTGAATGTATCCTGGGAGGTATTATAATGTTTGGGGAGCAGTCATGACATGCACACACTACTGATAACTAGGCATTCTGAAGCCATGAGGTGTGAAACAAACAAATCCATGTAGAATATACCAGCACTAGGTGGCAGCAACTTACCAATCATTTGTGCAACGGTTTTCTCATACTCTGCAACAATTGTTCTATCAAGACAAAAAAAGAAAGACATTTTTGTAATCATTTGTAAATTTTGTTTCTCTTTGGTATTAATATTTTTTTCTACATTTGCACTTTAATATTTTTAAATGCAAAGCAAGCTTCTAAAGAAACTGTGAAGCTCCATACCTCATCTCCAAAACCTCAGCCCTGCTCTCCTCATATTTCCTCTTCCACTCATTGACCTCCATCTCTTTAGTGATGATCTGATTGGAGGACAGGGCATGACAAGGAAAATAAATAACCATCAGTAGATGAGTTCTGTCTTTCTGAGTTGTGACAGTGACATACCTCTTCTCTGATCAAGGTGAGCACTGCGGCCTTGTCCATCTCACTCAGAGGTATGTTGGCCTGGGACAGGGCTGCTGTTGCTGGGCCCTCACAGCTTGTCACCTTTGTTGTCAGGTTCATGGATACCTCACTCTGTGGAATATGCAGAAAACATACTTTGTATCTGACAAGAACTTCCACAATATTTACATTTTGTAAGCAGGCCCCCTTTATGGCACTTTGCAAATCCCCACTTCTGCTGTATTTACTTTTCATTTAAGGTCACATAATGTCTTTGCAATAAGCACTCTGGAAAAACTGTTCACATATGATGATTTTATTAATCAAACATTTGTATAACCTGAAAGTGCAAGTGTGGTTTTCTATCTGTGGACAAATAGTGTGTGATTAAAAACTATTAGATTACTGTAGCAAAAATAGCTCCTGGGGCATGTGTTTATTTATGATCCTCATTAGCTCCTGCATTGCAGGTGCAATTCTTCCTAAGGTCCTTACAACTCACTTGAAAGTGTGGCAATGCAAATAATAAATACACATTACAACCTCATAAACAATAAAAATAAAATTGTAAGACATAAACTAACCACACACTATCATTTTATGACTCAAGTCATATGAAATAACAAAATAGACACATAAGACAAGGACAAACACATAGACAGCTCCCCCAGTCATCCTTACATTTAGGTTGAACACATTTTTAAGACAGGTATATCTACATACTATTGTCACATAACATTTCTTTCATCCTCTCTGAACACATCTCACAATTTAACAAACATACATGTGTTGTTAAGCCTCAACCAATGATTCATTGTCTACTCATCCTCTCTAATCAATAGATATGTTTTAATTGAACTTCTAAATATCTTTTCACTGCTTTCTTGTGTTACATGATCATTTGTTAAACAGTATTAGTCTTTGTTTTTGGTATAGTAAAGTCACCTCTTGTGGCATAAGAAAGCAACACATTCCTAGTATGAAAAAATAGAAAAGTAGGACTCAAATAATGGCTAATAAGTATCTTCTTCCCAATTGCGATAAATAATAATTGGTGCAAAAGAAGCAGGTCATGTTTAAATAGTTATACAACTCCCTCCCTGTGGTTCCTATAGAGTCTACTTACTATATCATCTTTCAGACTGCAGGTGTCCTCCTCCTTCAGGTGATCTGTAATCTTAGTCTCAGGACCTTTAGGGAGAAAAAACATTTACCTCAATGACAAATGACAACTGTTAATTGTACTAATTGTCATGTTTTAAGTTATGAAGTTAAGTAAAGAATATGTGCACTATTTGTCTAGTTTTCGTCATCTTGTTTCCTTGGTAAAAAGATGGTGTGAGACGTCCACCACTGACAGACTTTTAATGCAAAACTGTTCCCCAGTGTAAGAATTATAACTTTCTTATATCCAGGACAGGGTTTTGCTGAGCATGCATGCTCCATTTTATTCCTTCATACAGTTTGACATATTCTTGGGGCTCTGCAGTCTATAGTCTAATACTCCAACAGGAGTTACTGAATCCATCTTCTTGTTCAGAAGCTTGCAATTCATCCTGGTGTTGGAACTGGCGCCTCTCTGGGCATACCTCTTTAACTCCAAACCTCATGAATACACTGACATTTCATGCATTTAGTCTACTAGGGCTTTTTGTTTCACATAATAAAAATGTGCATTGCTTTGTGAACATTTAGTCAGTTGCACTAAAGTTTACTTTAAGGGAAAAACGTGTAATTTTTAGCATTGTTGAAAAGTCTCTCTTTGCACTATTTGCTTTTTCATTTTAACACCAAAACCTGCTGTAAAATCTTATTTTACACATAACAAAAGGGGGTTCCAAACATACCATCCATAACAGATATATCATTGATTGGCATTTCTTTTGCAGGTGCTTTATTGCATTCGGGTTCTCCTCTCTCGTCCTGGCTGTCTGCTGTCTGGCCTATAATGCCAGTGGAGGCAAGCTTCTCCTCATCCGTGGCGTGATGAACTCGCTTAGTGATCTCTGGGGTCTGAGCCACCACCTCATCCTCGTCCTGGAGACAAGGAGAAAAACAAAATCCACCTTTTAATGTGATTTATTTCAGATATATCAAATATTAAATATAACTATATATAAATACATGATATAACTCCTTACAGGAAGAAAGGCATTTAGTTAGCAGCTTTTATAAAAACTTTCCTACATAGGAAAGTTTAGGTAGTATTGTAGATTGCAAAATTTCATAAACAAATATGGATACAGTACACTACTTAGACCATACACAAGTATCACTTATTACAATTTCTTTCATGAATATATTCCAACTGCAGTGAGGTAACATTGGTGGGCATTGAAAAATGGTGTTAGAATGTGTTATCTAAGAGACTCTGGTGTTGTACAATATCTTGAGGCTATCTCCTAAGGATGGAGGAGGTGATACCATTAAGGGCACATGGGAGCAGCGGACTAATATTTGACTGCAGAGTCACATATCTGTCACCATGCCAAGCAGGCACTGCAGAGCTGGAGCCACTGCTGATGCTTCTGTTAGCTTGTATCATAGTGTGTGTGTGTGTGTGTGTAGAGGTGAGGCCGAGGGGTTGGACAGCTGCAGAATAATGGACATTGCAGCGTCACTACGGTAAGGTTTCACATTTCAGCTGACAAAAAATCACACAGAAAAACACACATTACCTGATTGCACACATCAAGAACCAAGGACTGGCTCTCATCATATTTCTGAACTTTACAGGAATTCCTACAAAACAAGCACATGACAACAACACAACTGTCAGAATAGATCCAAAAGTAGTGGTCCTAATTCCTTTTTCTCCTGTTTTTACAACCATAGAGCTGCAAGCATTTCTGAAGGGATCACAAGACGGGACAAATTAACTTGATGATGTATGGCCTTGTGAGTTGAGGTGAAACTAAGGATTATTTCCCTCACATGTTCCTTCAACAATCAGTTCTGGCACAGCACACGCCACAATGAGAGTAAAATGAGAAGCCAGCATTCATGAAAGAGAGTGTCGATAGTTGAGAGTACTTACAACAGAAAACAGAGAAACTTGACTTGTTCAGATGTCCTGGGGCTAATAGAAGTGGACAATAGCAGAGGTTTGGGGTTGCGTAACAGACAAGAGGAGGAATGATGGAGGATGAAAGGGATATTGATAAAGGGAATGTAGAACAGATTAGGGAAAAGAGACAAGGAATAGTGTGTGAGTGACTTAAGGCATTCAGCTTAGCATGTTAGATAGTTTGAGCATAAACACAAGCTGCCAGACCTGGAAAAACTAAAATTAGTCCAAAGCACTGCAGCTATAAGCACTTTTAAGAGCCTATATATAACCTGTTTGGAAACTGCATCAATGACCAGTATGCAGTGTTAGTGTTTGGCATGTGTTCAAAGCAAACATATCCAGCCAAAGAAAAAGCAAGCTCAGTAGAGTGGATCTAAACCTAATATGATACATATAAAAATAAAAATCTGAATGTTTATTATCAATAATGTTACAATCTCAAATCTGCAAACTCTTGGGGCTAGAACATTTTGCTGGAGACTTACATGATTGTCCTCTCTTTGCTTTTCTTGGGAATCTGTCTCACTTTCTTCTCTCCCGCTGGTTGCCCTGCTTTCGGTTTGCCTCCATCTTTCACCTTTGTCTCTGGTTGAGGGGCGCTATTGGACGTGTCCTCTGTGCTCATAGTGTTGGAGGGTTTAAAAGGGTCCACGGATTCATCAAAACTGTCTGGGGTGAAACTGTAGGAGCACTTAGGGAGCATTGGAGAGCTGCTCACGGTGCTACTGCTACCAAACGGATTGAAGTTTGGGTCATCCCACTGACTGGGATCAAAGTTATATGTTCCCGATTTAGAAATAGGAATATCGTCAAGGTTAAGAGCTGCAGTAGAGTCTGAAACTGGCAAAGCATTTTCTGGAAAAAGGATCTGAAACTGGTTCTGACACAAGTTGAGAAACTGGTTCTGATGCTGGTTGAGAATCTGATTCTGACACTGTGGATTCTGGTGCTGGTTGGCAGGAAGCTCCTGATCCTTTGGCCTTCTGCTTTTTAGCTGCAAGTTTGCTGATTGTCTTTTTACCACCTAATTTCCTCGGAGGTGGCTTGCTGACTGTCCCCTCGTCCAGACCAAACTCCAGCATCACAGACGTCGACTTTGACGATGATTCCATCATCTCTGCTTCGGCTGGAGCGGCTGAGCTGGCCTCACACACAGGCAAGGAGCTATCAAGTGGCTCGAGTCTGGGGAGAGAGCTTGAACCGAATGGTGGGGGGGAGTTTTGGATTTTGGATCCGCCGCAGGTGAATGGGTTAAAGCTGTCATCCAGCTGGTCAGGGTCAAATTTGTAAGTGGCCTTGGGAAGAGGAAGTTCTTCTTCCTCGTTTGTTTGTGCAAGCTCGTTCGGCGAGGCCTTCACCTTCAGGGATGGAGGCTTAGACCTGCTGGTTTTAGTCTTTTTTAGTAGGCTCTGTTTGGTCAAGGCCATTGCACTGTGGTTCTGGTTCAACAAGAGGTTTCTGCTCAGTGGGCTCTGGAGCTAGTCTGGCTGCAGGATCAATGCAATGAACTGAGTCTGGTTCTGGGGTTGGAGCAGAAACAGAAACAGGAACGGAAGCTGGAGCCACATCCGGGACAGGATCTGCCACTAGGACAGGGACTGGGACTTGGGATGGCTCAGAGGATGGCGCTGTGCATTTAGCCACTTCAGGCCCTTCCTTCACTGAGGATGGAGCAGGGACAGGCACAGAGCCCAAGGCTTCTGGAAGATTCTGTGTTTGTTCTTTTTCCAGGGTCTGGATGTTTACTTCCAGTGGGCCACCCATGGGGGCCGCAGGCTCATCCTGACCCATGTTGTGGCTGAGAAAAATATCCTGATCCCAAACCGGAGCAGTCACTATCATGTGCTCCTCCTGATCCACATCTGAAGAAAAAACACCAGAATTAACAAAAATAACAATAATTTATAAATAAGAAAGTGACACTGCATATGCACACTCCCTCCCTATGATAATATCTCCAATCAAATCTAAACTCAGATGTAGCTGACATCTGATTGGTTCCTAGCCAGCCAACTATTCCAATTGCTGCTGTTGCCATGGTGATGTCTTTCTATGAGGCCCATGTCATTTAAACCAAGTAGTGCATTGGAAAATAGAGAAAAAGACAAAAAAAAGAGAGCTCTGATGTATTTTGTGTTGTGTTGAGGACAACAGGTACAATGGCTGCTATGAAGTAATTATTGCCCCCAGGGACTCTTTGACACATCAACATATTTTAGTACGCCTGTCATACTTGCCATATTCATGTAATATTATGTTACTAGGAGACTAGCGGAACTTGTTTTGTTTCTACCTACTTCCACTCACATTAATATGTCGCCAGAATGTCATTTTCAAACTATTCCTGCAGACCAACATGCCCATCCAAACATATCCTCATTTATATCCACATGCATAATCAATAGAAAAATTATAAGACTCCCTTTTGGTTCTGTCATACTGTTTATAAAGGCAGAATATGTCACATGTCAATCTCACTCTGCTGATGTGTCTGCAATTAATACGCAAAACATGGAGTTGAATTTAATGATGAGAAAATTAATAATGTTTCATTTGTTTACCATTTTGTCATGATATACTTAATTGATTTTAGTATGTGTAAATGTATGTAGTATGTGTGGAATGATGGCGCAGTGGATATGACACCTGCCATTCCCACTGTGATACATCAACCAATGTGTCCCTGAGCAAGACACTTCTGACGACCTCTGACATATATAGGACTTGTAAGTCACTTTAGATAAAAAGCCTCAGCTAAATGACATGTAATGTAAAAAGTACTATCTCCCTGTGCATAGTAGTTGGTTTCAAACACATCTATTTGATTAATATAATGATTAGTGCTGAATTTAAAACATTTCTAAAACCAAATCATTGCTAAATAGTAGTCAAATAATTTTATAGATATAATATTATAATAAATGGTCAAATGTCAGTTTATCATGCATTTCATCACAGATGGATACATCCATCCAGGAAACATACACAGCAAGCCTCACATATTCATCTGTTAATGTGATCAAGTTAATACATGGTGCATTTTTGGCTTTGACAAAGTCTTCAAATATCTATTGAATATTTATAAACTGTCATCATGTACAGTCTGATGCTGAGGTAGTAACGGACAAACACAGCCAGCTTGTTTATATTCAAAGATTTTCTTTCTTGCTTGGAGTTTCTAGAGGCACTGATTCGCAGCTGCAGGAAGGGATGTTTGTGGTTGAAACAAAAGTGAACTCCCTCCACGCATGGTCTCCTAAAAACCTCCTTAAAAAGCGAGATGGTTTCAGCCTGATAACAAGCTTTGTTTAGTCACTCCCCTCATTGTGACCTCTATCAGTTTCCAAAGGGGGCGAACCAAAGCTTTTGTTGAACCTGTTGAATTCCAGAGCAAGGGCCATTCCCACACTCTGCTATAAGCTTCTCCTCTAAGTGATACAAATGACAATGACAGTGGTTCCGCCATCAATACACCCAAAACCCACCCAAAACACAGTGTGCATACCAGCTTACCTACTGAGCATGCAGGACATGCTTCACTGCTTAGTATTAGTAACCTTAGATACCTGTAATAAACACATTTGTATAATGGCACTAGTAGTAGGGATAGGGAAGATTTAAAGCTAAAAGGCAGTAGGTAGGCACATGCCTGAAATAGTCAAATTGCATATGTATCCAATTACTCTGGTGTGGTGAACTTGATAGACACAGTTCACACACAGTAATGAACTTACATATTTGTCAGAAATGTGCTATTTAAATTGATTATGTTATCATAGAAAGATGATTTAGTTATTGCATTTTAGAAAAAATTTTCTTTTGTTGACTAAAAGACAAACACATGCACACATGTGATGTCTGAACATTTAGAGCACCAATAAAAAAGACTCTTGTTTCCATGGCAACTTCAAGGACTCTTTAATATGTGCCGTGTACATGAAAAATACTTATTTCTTCTGATCCGTTTAATATTTGTAACGTTAATGAGAACCTTCAGCTACTCCAAGATGTTACTGCTGTGTGTTTTACTTGAACAGTATGTCGATTCTACCTCTCCTTATCTTTCTCTCGCTCTCGTGCTATTTGCTCAGCAGTGGCCTCACCTGTTTTGTCTGCATCTGTGTTGTTGTTCTCCAGCTCTCTTGGGATGGTTAGGGGGGGTGCGTGGACAGGAGTTGCTGCTTCAGGAGTGCCAAAATGACCCTCTGAGTCAGAGCTGTGGAAGCCAGAGAGAGAGAGAGAGAAAGAGAGAGAGAGAGAGAGAGAGAGAGAGAGAGAGAGAGAGAGAGAGAGAGAGAGAGAGAGAGAGAGAGAGAGAGAGAGAGAGAGAGAGAGAGAGTGAGCATGAACTTGCCAAACATTCAAAACATGAGAACGCAGGAGGACAGAAACATCTTTATATAACTGAGGAGTAGTGATCACATTCAAAATACTGGAACTGTGTACTCAAAAACAAAAGTCTTAATCAGCACTGCGAAAGATGACTTGCATTAACAGAACTGCACTAACTGCATTAAAATGTGCAAGTAAAGGACAAATGCAATTCTTTATTTCCATTCTATATGCGTGACCCCACATCACAGCATGTAGCAGTTCAACCAAAGCGTGATGTTACCTACTAACGATGCTCTATTTGTATCCTAGGTGTAAAATTAGCCATTACTTGAATACAAAAGCAAAGAGGATAAAATGTGAATGCGGTTTTAGATACAAATCGGTAGTGTACTGAATATAACCAAATACAAATTTTGATATTTCTAGGACTTTGATGTACCATTACAAGTCTCAACTGTCTAAAATCCATCTATGTTACACCTTAAGGCCGATTAATGGTTTCTGCGTTGAATCTACCAATTTATTCTCTCTTCTGATGTTGTATTGTGCTTTGGCAACACAGTTGCCACGATTTGATTCATGCCAGTAATGAAGAGAAATTAAAATAAAAAGTACAAGATAGAGGGAAGAGGAAATAGGCATGCACACTCTTTCCTTTCATATGTTTAGCACTATACACTGTGAAGTATATATTTTAAAATGAGATGCTAACATTGCAACTGAATACAGTTTGCAATACACTTTACATGGACCCTTTTCAACCCTGACTTGTGATTTTAACATTGTAGAGCAGCAACATTCAAATTTGATCTGATCACTTCAGGAAGCCACAACACAGTGCAGTTTGATAATGAGTGATAACTGTTGGGAGAGTAAACAAATATAGATTTAGGCATTGAAGGTAGAGTGGTGATGCATTATCTGGTTAATAAAATGTGCCAATGGCCAATATATTACATCATCAAAGCAGATACAAGGAACAGAGACAACAGGGCCATGATGCCTTGAGCATGTGTCATGTTTGTGAGCAATGTTTACATCATTAAACAACATCGTATCTGGCTGCATTGGAGTGTGTGCTACTTTTCTGAAGCCACATAAAATGAGGATGTAGTGTCAGTAAGAAAAACACTCTGTGACAGCCTAAACCACAGCCACACCAGAAATGTGTCAGTGCTCAGCGCCGCACAACAACATAACACATTTGCCATTTCTGCATGGAAACAAAAAATGCAGATAAGCCAACAGATGTGTTTTTCCTAACCTTCATATTAGACACACACACACACACACACACACATACATGAACACCAATGCCCCATCTTCTAGTCCAGCCAGTGTAAATCATAGTGTCATAACCTCAGGGCTCCAGCACAACACTTGCCTGCAGCTTTGAGATCTCTCCTCCTCCTCTTCCTCTCCTCGTTCTCCACGTTGCTCTCTCTCCTTGCTGGCCTCTTGCCCCTCTTCATCCTCCTCTCCCTCCTCTCCCCCTCGCACCGCCGTCCACGTCCATTTGGCCCATGACACGGGTGACAGCCAAGACATCACTTCTCTTTCCACAGGTTTTCTTCCAACCCTTTTCAACTCAAAGACTCACTAAACTGGTTTCCAGAGCCTGACTGATCCTTTTCTGTGTGTTTCTTCCTCAAATTTCCACCCTGCCAAATGCTCTCACATCTTTCCACAGAGCCTCTCTCTTCACATGAGTTCCCAGGTTCCCATGAAAGGGAGGAGACATTTCTCTTCCACTCTTCTATTTGTGTGTTCTCCGTCTTAAAATCACTAAGACTTCAGCTGCTTCCTATTATCTTCTCTTTTCTTTTTCCCCAGTCACGTTCCCTCTCCGTCTGTGGCAACACATCACAGCTCTGATCAGCTGGGTTTCAAAGTGCTGTTCTCGCTCTCTCCCTTGCTGAACACCCCCTCCCAACTGCTCCCCTCCACCTCGGGTCAGTCCACTGACAAAAAACACAGGGAGACAGGAAGCTCAAAGCTCTAAAAATAAATGCAGCTTCTTGTTACTCAACTAACTGAGTTCCCCTGTGGCTGGAAAATGGTATGATCCTGTCAGGCTGCTCTTCCACTCTGAAGCAGAAGGAGGGAGTCAGAAAACAAACAGAAGGTGGAGGAGGAGGAGCTGGACTGTTGGGGCTCCACATTTTATAGCCCAGAGAGAGGTTAGGAATGTGAGGCTAGATCTTTAAGCCTTCTTTGCTCCCCCCAGGCTGTTAACAGTTAACAGTTTCTGCAATCCAGTGGCAGGCATGCATGCAGGGGAACCAGTTTTATGGCATAGCCCCAGGAGATCTACCTGGCTGGATTCAATTTGTCTGCGGTAACAGTTCAAACCACTGAACAGACAGGGAATCACCACCTTTAATGCACTCATTAATGGATGCTAAAAACCCATTGTTGCATCTGACACAGGTACATATTGTTAATTGTTCAAGGAAATGAAAGCATGACATTACTCAGTTGGTCTGAAATACCTCAACAGCCTTAGAGACTGTTGTCTAAAATAACTGATGCTGCTAAAAAGGTCAAAGTCAATCATTAGTACGAACTGAGGACTCTGTGTAGACCAAGAAACCCTTGACGTACAAAAGTTAGAAATACTAATTCAGAAACACTCCTCCTGCAAATGATCTATTTCCAACAGCTGATGTTGGTGATTGTGCTATTTATTTTTTTCTTGATCATAGCTCTCCATTTGATCCTGTCGATGGTGCAGTTTTGTTGGATCACCTTGAAAAATGGGTCGGCTTCTGGTGTCAATCGTACTTGTCAAATACAACTTTTACAGTACTTGTTAGTGATGCCTGGTCTTCAGTGTGACCTTCGACCAGTGGTGCTCCCCAGGGCTCCATCCTTGACCCCCTGTTTTCTACATACTTGCTCCCACTAGTACATGTTATCTGCAAACACAACATTCATTATCATTGTTATATGAAACTCAGATTTTTGTTCCAAACCAGTGGAGGCCACCTATGTCTACGTCTTTGCTATCAGAAACCAAGTGCTAAGTGTTCCAAAACCTCCTCCAGTGGAACGAAACATAATCAGAAATAATTGTATTTAGTCCTCCAAATCCAATGCCGTCTCTAAAGCAATACTTAGCTGCCTGTGTGCAATTCTTAACAGCTGAAACGTGTGTTTTCCAATAATGCTTCAAAATGAGGTCCTACCTTTCTGGCACTGATCTCAAGAAGGTCATACATGCATTAATATCATTGCGTCTTGATTATTGTAATTGACTGTATTCAGGGTTAAGTCACAATACAATCTCACGCCTTTGGTTAGTACAAAACGCAGCTGATCGGCTTTTAACAAATTCAGAAGACAAGATCACTTTAGCCCTTTTCTGATTTCCGTTCACTGCTAACCACACTATAACTTTAATGTAAGACTTTAGTGATCACGTTTAAAGCACTTCATGAGTTGGCTCCCAGTTATACTGCTGAATTGCTGCTCCCCTATGAGCCAGGGCGTAGCCTCAGATCCTCAGGCAGGGTTCTGCTGGCTGTTGCTAAAAAGTATAGGTGACCAGTCTTTTGTGGTCAGGGCCACTCGACTTCAGAACTTCCTGTCTGAGGATCTGGGGCTTGGAGAAGCAGTATCATATTTCAAATCACTTCTTAAAACTTAAAAAAAAGCATTTTGTTAATGTCACTTTAGTTCTAATATGTTCTATTTGTCTATTTCACACATTTTATCTTATTATTTGTTTGTGATAATTGTATTGTGCTGAATTGTTTTATTTTTATTTTTCCATGTAAAGCAACTCTGTTTTGAAAAGTGCTTTATAAATAAAGTTTATTATTATTATTAATATTATTATTATTAATATTATTATTATAGGTTATTAATATTTTAACAAATGCCAATTAGCAGCAGTTATCAGCTAAAAAGTCTAACAATCAACATTTTGAAATGAGTTTCTTTTTAAAGCAGAATGAAGCACATATCAGAGCTTCAATGTAGCCACAGCTTCTGTGCTTTTTTAAGAACACCTTTATGGTATATTATTTTTTGGTTTTGTGAGCCTCGTCATGTAATGTTCAATGCATCCTCTGTGTATTTTTTTCTAATACTGTACTCCCACTCCAGAAACTCCTCCAAGGTTTGGTTGGCTACGCAGCAGCTAAACCCCTCCCAAATTCCAATGGAGGAGCAGGCTCAGAGTTTCCACATTGGAACAGAAAGAGTGCAATTTGTCCTCTGCCCACTTATTTACTGTCTGGGTCTGGCGGGACTTAAGGCTGGGGTGAATGTTAGGTGGATCCATGCTTGCATTGATCATGTGCAAGTGTTAGTTATGTGGTAGCACAGAAAGATTATCACAGGAGCATGAGGAGCAGTTTGTGCCTTTATTCTGGAGTTAGTATCTCCTTCTCGTCCGTAAAATGTTTGCTCGCAAAAGCACCATGCTTTCCTATTTAAGTCACTGAGCCACAGTGGAGAGCCTCAGTAGATCAAGCTTAAAAGACACTATCTTCCCACACATTATGAGCATTAATCTTTGTCAATAATCCCTGATCATCACTTAGGTCATGTTTGATTAAAATAGTGTTTCTGCATCTGTCAAGGTTATTATTATTATTATTATTATTATTTGTTGTGGTTTGGGGTTTTTGTTGGGGTTGTCTTCCTGTTTTTGCCTCCCTGTCTCAGTGTTTTCCCCGGTCCTGTGTGCCTGATATGTCTCCTGTTCCCGGTAAGCGTGTGTATGTTCTGTTTCCTGTTTTATTTTGGTAGTGTAGTTTCCTGTCTTGTCTAGTCTTGTCCAGCTTTGCTTTGTGCTTGTCTGATTGTCCAGCCCCGCCCTAATGTGGTTCACCTGATGTCTCACCTGTTCCCTATTACCTCGTTACCGCTTGTATTTAAGCCCAGTGTTTCCTTTGTCTCTTGTCAGATCGTTCTAGCTGTCCGCCTGTTTGTACCTCGTCCTCCTGCATTTTCCTGTTCTCGCGTCCTGTCTCCTGGTGAGTCTCCCCTGCCCTTTATCCTGCCTGTCCCCGCTCCTGTTCCCCAGGACCTTGCTATCTGTTGTTTTGTCCCCCTTAGGATTTTTACCTGTTTTTTCCCTTGGATTATGGACTGTTTTTTCCTCTGTGTTTACCCTGTGTTTTTGCGAATAAACCCTTGTGAACTTGCTCCTGCCTGCCTCCTCCTTTCTGCATTTGGGTCCTCACCGCACTGTCCCCTAACAATTTTTTATTATATATTTTTTTACAATAAATTCATGTTTTGTAAGTTGAAGTTGTTTCCATGTATTCTGTTTATTGTAAATGGTAAGGGGCCATTGAAAGTAGTAGTAGTAGTAGCGTGAAACAGCTGTATGTATCTCCAGATAAAATACCACCCCATTCTATCACCACCAGAGGTTCTGCAAAAGAGGTCTGACGTGCACCAAAATCCAAACACAACTCAAAAGAGCTCAGATTTCAAACAGTGGGAGGCACCCCATTTTTGAGAAAACAAAGTCACTAAAAGTAGAAGGAAAGCAACTCTGATCTTCCAAAATAAGTTTTCCTCAGTGAACACAACTCAAGTTCTGCCTGTCTCTGTATGTGACTAATGACACATTTGTTTAGTCATCATATCAAGCTTAACATCCAGAAACAATATATTTCTGACAAAGCTGCCCTGTAACTTCACAGCTCAATTTCATTTCATATAAGCACAGTATCATACTTTAAAAACACTCTCACCATAAATAGACTGTTTCATTTTTACAATAGTAAAAAGTAGTGGAGCCACATCATTATACAACAGCCCATACTATGGAGCCTGAAATAAGTGTAGACACAAGGAAGGAAGTGAATCAAAATGTGAATAGAAGAATAGTTATGTGTGTGTTTGAGGAACTAAGGAGGGGGAGGAAGGACAAGTGGAGCAAGTGGCAATGACAGAGATAGGGTTTAAAAATATTAGTTAGCATAGAGTAGTCCAGAATGTGGCCTTATCACAAAGAGGCAAACTAAATGATCTGCCCTGTGAGATTATCATTCATCAAGTAGAAGCTAGGTACTAGCCATATATTGTAAGAGCGGAAAACATTTTGCTTTGACTTTAAGTTATGACCACATCCTGCCAGAGATGAGCAACTAACACATACTTTCCTTCAGTTTCACTCGGAGCTGTCAAATAGCAGGAACAGTGTGATGCAGGGACATCTAGTTGTGAAAGTATTGTGACAATTGGACAGTGCACCTCAAAAAGAAAAAAAAGCATTGCATAGCAACAAACATAATCAATTTATACTTAGTTAACTAAGTTCATACCCAAACCTATTATGTGACACACCTTATACTACAAACTCCAATTAATGCACAATACAAGTACAGAGGTCCATTAATTTCCATATAACTTAGCCTGCAGACTTAATTCATAATGCCTACTATTGTACACTGATCAACTGTATAAACGTTTTTATAATGATATGTCCATTACTTTTGTTATAAGTTATAAGATGTATTTAAGCCTTTGAAGCGCAATTCACTTCCACTCAGTATTGCACTGTCCCTCCATGTCCACCATTAATTAATATGTTCCTTTCATAACCTCTTAGCAGGCCAGATTCGCAGTGTGTTAATTTAATTTAACTCATTGATTCATGAATATGCAGCATCCCCACATAAAATTGAAATAACAAAGGTTAAATATGAAGGGCCCTCTTCAAGACCAACCTTAAAACTCATATCATGTTGGTTGATTTTGGACAATAAATTTTAGTGGTGCAAATTCCCAAATAACCTTTCAATTAAATTTGGCTACCACAAACGTAACTTTAATTTAACCCACAGGAAGCCTGAAGCTTTTGGGGGCCCTGGTGTTCTGATGCTCCGGGGCAGTTGCTTTGCTCTTTTGGATTTATAATTAGCAATTCTTATACTGTACAAATATATATTCTTGCACATTCACTGAGACACTGAACGTCCTCATAACAAGAACCTCTAAAATCGAAAACATTTTTAAATCAGTGGATTTTTAATGTTCAGAAAGATGCACTAAAATCAAGCTAATCAGCATGTCAGCGTTCATCGTAGATCACAGAATGTTTGTGCTTAGCTAGCTAGTGGCATCTGTCTTATAGTGGCAGCTGAAGGATCATTAGTGCAATCTACAATAAATATAAAGGATTGGACAATTGTGAAAAGTGAGTGCAGGTTGTATGTTGTTGTTTGACACTTACCGGCTTCGTAGTAAAGACCATAAATAAGAAAGGGACGTTAAGGTCAGTCATTTTTACCAGGAACTGTATGTAAAGGGGTTTAAACCATGTCTGTATTAAGAGAACCATAGATAGGTTTAAATGTTAAACTATGAAAATGGCTCGTCGATGGGTGGCAGTAAAGTTCTTCTAAATGTGTCGGTTTTAACGAAGAAGTTCGCCAAGCTTTTCTCCCCTTATTAACATTATTGTGTAAATTTACATACAACAAGTGACAACACATTTATTATATAACAGTTTGGCATCAGGACTTCTTCCTATTATACATCCATGTGCATTTCTTACATTAAAAAGACGGTCCTGTCTTCACTCTCAACAAAGAAGTCCGCCAACCCTGAAGAAGAAGTACTTCCGTTGTGACGTATTAGCATGTAGTAAATGGCGGTTGCGAACAGAGTGGACAGTAAACATTACCACGGTTATAACTGTAACGTTAACTGTCTAATTATCATCAAAACATGTACTCGAGTGTGTCGGAAATACAGGGTAGTTACAAAATGTTTATGTTCAACTTTCAGGTCGGTTCACGTGTCGTGCTGACTGGGAATTCACTGCCAAAGATACGGAAGCGACGCAAACGGTAAGAAATGAACTTACAGACAGAGCTAACGTTAGGTACAACGTTAGCTAGCTCGGTACAGTTCGTTAAAGTTAACATCTGTGAGCTCATTCAGCCGTTGTGCTGGGTTGAACAATGTCTACTTAGAGTATGCTATGCCAACTGTGCTGTCTAACGTTACTATCCTCATTGAAATAAATAACTAATTAACTGGACTCTAGAAACGGATAAGCTAGCTAGCTAACGATAGATGTAAATATAGCTAATATTTTGAGGCAGCTATCCTAACGTTGTAACGTTACAAGTTACAAGGTTGAATGTTCTCGTCTTCAGTCAAGCTAATGGGGAATGAAGATGGAGAAAGGGACACAGAGTCTGAAGAGGCTGAGCTCCGTCTGAAAGTAGAGTCGTTGAAGCAGGAGCTCCACGAGTGCAGAGCCGAGCTGACCAAGTTACAGAAACAACTGAACCAGTCCGAAAGACTGCAGAGGAGCACAGAGAGCTACAACGAAGACCTGAGGAAACAAGTCAGTGCATATAGTAACACTTACAGAAATGACCATTATGACATGGTATCTATTTTAGGCAATGTGGTAGGAATTAAATCAGTCGGAGTTTGTGAATCATTGCAATTCTATGATCACGTTATTACAATACATGTTTCAATAACACCTGCCATTTGAATGTATCAAAAATGTATTTTTTCAGGTTGACCGTCTGAGTGCAGAGATTCATGACCGGAAGAAGAAAGATAAAGACAGAGTCGACAGTGAAACTCAGACAGAAGAAAATGTATGGACAGAAACTGGTGTGTTAATTTTGTATTTACATTAAATAAATACATAAAATGATAATATCTGCTTGTCAGAAAGCAAGTAACTGTTAGAAATTGTTCAATATTCCTCTCAGAGTATTACAACTACTACTATGGAGGCTACTCTCAGAACCCAGAGGCTTCAGACACTACAGACGGCCTGAACACAGTAGCAGCAGTGGTAGCAGCTGATGGCAGCGAGGCCGCAGAGGTTTCAGCACCCAATGAAGCTGCTGGTGCTAACCCGCCCACCAACGACAGTGTGGCAGTCACAACAGAGGTTTGTTACACTAAGAAGTTACTTAAGCAGAAGTAATTGCAAATATTTCTCTCTACACCATGAATGACTAAAAACATTATCAGAATTGTAATTGATGGTTCAACGTTTAATTGATTCATTGGCCAATTGTTCAACACTAATCCCCAAATACTAAAATAAGGAGATGTTGATCAGAGTGTATAAATTGAATTAATAAATGAGTTTATATCATGACTAATAAATGACATCATGACTTTCAGGAGGGTGATGGAGGATCCATAGCTGATATGTTGAGGGCCACTGCTGAAGAGGCAATGACACAGACTGGGTTTGTCTTCGATGAGACTACTGGGATGTACTATGACCACAGCACAGGCTTCTACTATGACTCGGTTTGTCACCCTTTTTAAGTAAAATTGAGGGCTTTCTATAGCAAAATTATTTTAACGGCAATTCCCCCCCACCCCACGACAGACATTTTGTACCAGTTACATGTAATTTTTTTCTTTTCTTTCGCAGGCCAGTCAATTGTACTATGATGCCAACACAGGCATTTACTACTACTATGATGCAGAGAGTGGGCGATACCAATTTCATTCCAGGATTGAGGTGCCTACTGCACAAACTGCTGCAGAGCCTTGTCATGACAAGAGCACTGGTGAAAAGAAGGGCAAAAAGTTTAAGAAAGGGACCAAGAAAATCTCACACCAGGATGATAAGGTAACACCTGGATCTTTTATTGATAACTAGCATGGATTAATTTTATACTTGACAGTGTCTGACAGCTGGCTTTTGACTTTGTAGTTTCCATGTTTCAAAAACTAATGACTTTACAGTATTTGGTCTTGGTATGCTTTTTTTGTATACCTTTTGAGGCTAGTTGACTAAACGAGTATCATCTGACCTAGGTGCAAGAGGTGACTAACTCATTGGCTAAAATGAAGATTTCTTCTTACTGGAATACTGCTATCCACAGAGGTACACCTTTAATACCACTCTACAAAGCCATTCAGAAGAATAGCTCAAGCTATTTTTAACCTGGGCCTTTATTTAATAGTCTTGCCATCACAATAGGAGGAATCAATACTAATAAATCACTTATACAATTCCAATGAAGCAACACCTTACAAATATTTGACTGTGATGTGATGGTTCACACAGTCTGGTTGGGTCTGTTTCAAGCTCTGAAGTAAGTGATGATGTTTTAACACACTCAAGAATGTGATGGTCAAACTAGGAAAGTAAAGTCCAAGTGTAAGAATTAAATCATAAAGCATTCAGTCATTTTATATCGTAGGATATCAAACCGTTTGTGTGATCTAACATCTGTTCAAATGGTCATTAGTTACTCTGTCCAGTCATTGTCATAAACCGAGGATAATTTAAAAACATATTTAGACCACTGAAGTTTTCCCTGGTCTAATTTAAGGGAGGTGTATATTGAATTGTCTTTGAAGACTGAAACCATGTACAAAAACAGTGCCTGGCATGAAACATGGGATCTACAAAGCCAGTTTGCCCCTGTCAGTGAACATCGCGGTAGATTGTAATGTCACTTTTGCCTGTCTGATGGCAGGAAATCATATTTGATGATATAAAGCTAGAAGAAGAAGAAATGAACTGGGTTGAAAAGCCAACAACTAAGAGGACCACAGAATTCCGAAGACTGAAGCGAAAGTCTCGCAGTCCCGAGGTCGCTCCGCGTAGAAAAGACTCTTCAAGACATAAAGAGGTTATCAACAAATCTTTGTCAAAGAGGAAGAAGCAGAAAAACGGTTCACACGATGATAAGGATGATAAGGACAAAGGTAGATCAAGGAAGAAAAAGAAGAAATCTAAGTCAAAAAAGCGGAAAAAGAAAAAGAGCCCGATTCGGAACAATGACTCAGAGGGGAACAGCGAACCGGAAGAGGGTGAGATTACAGAGTCGGAAAGAGAGGAGTGGGGGTCCACTCCCTCGTTCTCATCCTCTTCTAGCTCCAGCTCCAAGGAAAGCCCAGAGTCAGAAATGGAGACTCAGAGTCATGAAGGTGAGAGGTAAAACAGGCCAAACTCAGAGCTTGTTCAGGAAACAAGATTTCTTTTTGATGTAAAGCATTTTAAATCACCATGTTGCTAAATTGTGCTATATAAAGAAAGACAAACAATTAGCTCTTATGTAAATTTGTTACATCTGGTAGTAACTTGGCAGCTAGTTAGAGCATCACCTGTCACTGTACCATTCTGAGGTCGCAGTGTTCCCATGACAATGCAGTGGGTTTATTTTTCTTGCAGTCACAGACATTTGGCCACCCTGTGTAAGAGTGACAGTGGTCAGATCTCCAGTACTGCAGGTGGGCACTCTGTTCATCATCACAGCTGACTCTCGAGCCACCGTTGGCAGGTTTGTGCTAATTTCTCTCTTGTCATGTGGCAGCATTAGTTACTTATCAGTAGAAGCCTTCATTCTTTCATACCAAGTGAGTATGTGAAAATATGTGGAACTGATCTCTCAGCAAGTCATAAAGACCCTGCTGTCTTTCTGTTGCAGAGAGAAAGATATGGACCATGCAATCCGAATACCAGAAATGGGAGTCAGCAAGGTACCCCTCTCCACTTTGATATTTGTCCAGGTTTTTGAAATTTCTTGTCATATTGCAAGGTTATGTGATGTTTCTAACTGTGACCTGTATTTGGTTTTAGTTCCATGCAGAGGTGTACTTTGACCAGGATCAGCAGAGCTACATGCTGGTGGACCAGGGAAGCCAGAATGGAACAGTCATCAATGGCAACAGGATCTTGCAGGTCAACATTATGTCTGTTCATTGCCTCTAAATAAAATAGTTAAACTTCAACTCCGCAATGACGTTATCAATGCATCTTTTTTCTGCAGCCTAAAACCAAATGTGAGCCACATGCGCTGACGCACGGTGATGAGGTGAAGATGGGAGAGACCGTGCTGTCCTTCCATATCCACTCGGGCACTGATACCTGCGATGGCTGTGAGCCTGGTCAGGTGATGGCTCACCTCAGCAAGCACAGGAGGGAGGAGATTGCTACAGGTAAGCCACGTCACAAAAACACATCCACAGAAAAACATTTTGTTGTTGTTGCATGATACAACAGTGGTATACTGGGCCACTCAAACAAAGGCTCACTCTGAGATTGCATTCGCTAGTTGTGATTGTTTACCACATCCTGTTAGAAGACATGAAAAGAACATTATTTTAGAGCGTAAGATTAAGCTTCTCGCTGTATTTTCTCAAAGGCCCTGCTCCCACCAAAGAGGATAAAGAAGCACTGAGACAAAAGGAACTGAAGCAGATGAAGGCTAAATATGGCCTGCAGGTGAGTGCTATCAAGACTAACTGCCACCATTTTTAAGTTTTAAAAACTTGATGCAGCCAGTCACCTCTTTGCTTTTCTGTAAATAGAGCAGTGAGTATGAGGAGGCCAAATCCCTGAGGAACCCCAGATACCAGGACCGAGCAGAGTCTCGACGACAGACAGTGGGCAGCGAGGGTGTTTTCCAACGAGATGACGCGCCTGCTTCTGTTCATCAGTAAGTAAATTGTCCCTGACTGTATTTGCTAAAGAAGGAAAGCTATGGATGAAGTGGTAATCATGTATTATGTCTTACTTGTCGTCTTAAAGGGAGATCAGTGAAGTCAATAAAGGACGGAAAATGCTGGAAAAGATGGGCTGGAAGAGAGGAGAGGGACTGGGTAAAGAGGGAACTGGAAGAAAAGACCCGGTAAGAGAATCTGGGGCTGTCCTGTTGGCAGATCCTGTTTGAACTAAAAATTAATTGCGAAGCAACATTATTATTTTATTTTGTTTCTTTCCTCATTCCTTTCCCCACAGATTGAACTGAAAATCAGGAAGTCCCATTCAGGTTTGGGGGCTGGTGGCGCGATGTCTCTGGACGGCGTCTCTGTGAACAAATCAAAGTCCCAGAAGAACTGGGAAAAAGCGCGTGAGAGATTTGCTGATTCGTGCCAGCCTGACATGCTCTCTCCTAAAACGCAGAAGAACAAGTCACCCAAAGCCTGGGTCCGAGGAGAAGAGACTGAGACTACAAACACACAAGCGGTTGTTGACGCAGACTGCCAAAGTTAGGAGTGAGAGAGAATATACAGTGGATTTTAAAGCTGGGACATTTGATGCTTATCTCTCTCCTGTCAAAGGAAGTGTGATATAGTGTCTGTATATTGACAGAGGTGCCACTGTGCCTCCCAGAACAAAGGGATATGGAAAGTAAAATGAATCGCCTCAAGCAAATATTGACACATTGAAGCTATATTTCTTACAATAAGATCATGCTATGATGAGACAACTGTGGATCTATTAAGACAACCTTGTAACTGATCATGGTAAACCAGTCACAACTTCTTGGTATAATGGTGCCCCCTAGAAAAATGTGTGCTTTTGGTTCAGTTTGATTATTCGCCCGTTTCTTTCTGCCCAAAAGCACATGGGCACACACATCCACATACTTGTGTAAGGCCAGTGAGCAAACATGTTTAACCCTTGTGTTGTCCTTTTGGTCAAAGAGACCTTCCTGTATTCAATCGTATTTTTCTGCTACTGTGGCCTACGAGGTCACGAAGATATGAAATTAAAAATGCCCCAGCGACCCCCGAACCACAATTCCAGGCTAATACAAAATGTAAATAAAAACAAGTCCCCGTGACACGAAGGACACCACAGTATGCCTGTATGTGATCTTATCTGTGGGTTCATTTCAAGGGTGTGTGAATATTTGCATGTGTCTGCAAGTGTACGCTTGAATAGAGTCCACTCTCACACCAAATGGAAAACGAATGCAAGTCTAGTTATACGCTCAGTATTGTAGTTTACATCATAGTAGTACATGTTGTATATTCTTGCTGCTACTGCATTACTATAACTGCATACACCTTCACAAATATGAACTAGCAATGTGGGAGAGACAAAAGCCTCACATCATTGGTTCAGCTGCAAGCAACATGTTTTAAATCAATGAAGACAAAGTGATAATACATTTACTTTTTAAAATCAGCATCAAACAGGTGAGTAATTTGACTCACGTAACACTGTTGGTGTGACTCCTTGAGCTGGTTCGCCTGCTGTCCTTCTTCTGACTTATATTGCCACCCATTTTGATCTTTCCTCTCCGGTGGATGGATAAACATCACCACCAGTGTGTTTCTCTGAACTAGTAGGCACTCTACTGCACTCCTCTGAGACTGCTCAATAGCAGTGTTGCAAAGCTAGTTCAGTAGTGATGTAATGCTGTCAGGTTTCTCCCTCCCGTAACAGGTGGGTTCTTTTTTCCCTCCCTCTTATTATCTCCTCCCTCAACTGCACTAACTGAAAGTAAACACTATGCAGCTTAATCTTTAGTGTAACAAAACCGGGAGGTATCAGCTTGTGTCCTATGTGCCCGGTTGTATTGGGTAGAAAGTCTCAGCCATAAAAAGTTACAGTATGGTGAGTCATGAGATAAAATGGCAGTTCATTCCTCTGAGGATGTGGCTCAAGATCTTGCTAGACCAGTTCCCGACACTGATCCACTGTTCTTTCAAGTGCAGGCCGTTCATAATGTCATTTCTTCAGAAGTTAAGTCCTTTAGGGGAAAATCAGCTGATATGAGTTATATTTACGGTCATTGTGTGATAATGATAATATAGCCGTAATTAAATCTCTTCTGTTTTCTGTCCATGTTGAAGTGCATTTTCCCAACTTTTTAGCCAAACACTGAAGTGTATACATGTTACAAATCTGTGTAACAGAAACAGTGCATATTAACCTTGCAGAAAGAATACACTAACTTCTGCAGTTTGACAGCTGTTTTTTCCTGGGATCACAGGCAAGTGAAGACAAGTTCCCTTTAGGCCTTGGTTTGGAGCTGAAACTGAATCAGGGTTATGTGACAGACAAGAAATAGTGTTTATAATCCATGTGATCGTTCAAGACAAGCCTCAGCCTGCATAGCAATATAACAAATCTAGATAATCTGGCATCCTTCACACCCAAAAAAAAAAACTATTGGGATTTAAGAATGCAGAAAAAGGTGCTTTTATTATTTCACCATGTCCATATTTTAAGAAAACATGTCATAGCAATGACTGGCTCTCGTAATGACACCTGGTTTTCAACCCCTTCTGGTTTTGTGCGGCACACAGGAGCAAGAAAAGGTCATCCCCTTTTCATAACACACATGCATACATACACCTAATCACACAGACTTGTAAAAAATAAAAAAATAAAAACTGTTGTGTGTTGCATTTTTAAAGATTTGACAAAGAAGAAAGGAGCGTCTCATATTTGCAGATAACAGAGGTATGTTTTTTTCATATTACAGGTATTTAGATGAC
>JAEKDQ010000244.1:42500-44000 GCA_026937815.1 Etheostoma perlongum | reverse complement strand
CAGAATTTTACAGATGGGTTTGTCCTATGAATATAAAATATAGATAACAAGTATTGTGAGCAAGATTTACAGCTGGATATGTACTGAATATAATATAATATACAGGTGGATATTACTATAAGTAGAAATTTGACAGATATATACAATGAACAAAATATACTACTGGTTTATAGAGTTTACAGGTGAATATGTACTATGAATATATATACAGACGGCTATTATAGACAGAATTTTTACAGATAGATATAATAAGTTAGGCTTAAATGAGCAGTATAACAATGATTTAAGGTATTACAGATAAAGTTTGGGCACAGAAGCTATCCCAATTAAAGTGCAGTGGAGAGTAATTGCATATTACAGTTAAAGTACGGTAATGCAGATGTGTATATGTAAACAATAACAGCAGAAATCATGGCTGACTTTTAAAGGATCTCTCTTCTTAACCCTCATGTTGTCCTCGGGTCAAATTAGACACGTTTTCAGGTAATTATTTTAGTTTTTTTTTCACAAAAAATGGGCTGTCGCTGAAAATGTCAACATTAAAAATATCAAATATCAAACATCAAACATCAAAAAAGCACCCACAGCATTGAAAAAAGTAACAAAAATGCCGGGAAAAGGTGATAATAATGTTGAACCTCCAAAGAAGAAAGTCCTAATATTTCAAGATAAAATGTCTTAATATTTCAAGATAAAAAGTCTTAATATTTCAAGATAGAAAGTCCTAATATTTCAAGATAAAATGTCTTAATATTTCAAGATAAAAAGTCTTAATATTTCAAGATAAAAAGTCCTAATATTTCAAGATAAAAAGTCTTAATATTTCAAGATAAAAAGTCTTAATATTTCAAGATAAAAAGTCTTAATATTTCAAGATAAAAAGTCTTAATATTTCAAGATAAAAAGTCCTAATATTTCAAGATAAAAAGTCCTTAATATTTCAAGATAAAAAGTCCTAATATTTCAAGATAAAAAGTCCTAATATTTCAAGATAAAAAGTCCTAATATTTCAAGATAGAAAGTCCTAATATTTCAAGATAGAAAGTCCTAATATTTCAAGATAAAAAGTCCTAATATTTCAAGATAAAAAGTCTTAATATTTCAAGATAGAAAGTCCTAATATTTCAAGATAGAAAGTCCTAATATTTCAAGATAAAAAGTCCTAATATTTCAAGATAGAAAGTCCTAATATTTCAAGATAAAAAGTCTTAATATTTCAAGATAAAAAGTCTTAATATTTCAAGATAAAAGTCTTAATATTTCAAGATAAAAAGTCCTAATATTTCAAGATAAAAGTCCTAATATTTCAAGATAAAAGTCCTAATATTTCAAGATAAAAAGTCCTAATATTTCAAGATAGAAAGTCCTAATATTTCAAGATAAAAGTCCTAATATTTCAAGATAAAAGTCCTAATATTTCAAGATAAAAAAGTCTTAATATTTCAAGATAGAAAGTCTTAATATTTCAAGATAAAAGTCCTAATATTTCAAGATAAAAAG
>JAEKDQ010000244.1:0-37500 GCA_026937815.1 Etheostoma perlongum | reverse complement strand
AGATTCAAGTAAATCCTACCAGACTCTGGTCCATTACCCTGGTCCTACCAGACTCTGGTCCATTAAGGTACCAGACTCTGGTCCATTACCCCGGTCCGACCCCATCCTACCAGACTCTGGTCCATTACCTTGGTCCTACCAGACTCTGGTCCATTACCCTGGTCCTACCAGACTCTGGTCCATTACCCTGGTCCTACCAGACTCTGGTCCATTACCTTGGTCCTACCAGACTCTGGTCCATTACCCTGGTCCTACCAGACTCTGGTCCATTACCCTGGTCCTACCAGACTCTGGTCCATTACCCTGGTCCTACCAGACTCTGGTCCATTACCCTGGTACTACCAGACTCTGGTCCATTACCCTGGTCCTACCAGACTCTGGTCCATTACCCTGGTCCTACCAGACTCTGGTCCATTACCCTGGTACTACCAGACTCTGGTCCATTAGCCTGGTCCTACCAGACTCTGGTCCATTACCCTGGTCCTACCAGACTCTGGTCCATGCACAACTTCTGGGACCGCTCCTACGCTCCAGGGCTATGGAAATTAATATGGCAATATTTTATTTTATTTTATTTTTTTATTTTTATTTTTTTAATTATTTTTTTTATTTTTATTATTTTTATTTTTATTTTTATTTTTATTTTTTTATTTATTTTTTAGTACCAGATTCAAATAAATCCTTTTTTTAATTAGCCTACCGGATTGTGTCAGTGGCCAAATTATTCTCATACTCTATAACGACAAAGTTTCATTTCCGGGATTGTTCAGGTGCTACTGGACAGACAGACAGACAGTGAGACAGACAGACAGACAGTGAGACAGACAGAGACACACAGACAGGCAGTCAGACAGACAGTGAGACAGACAGACACAGTGCTGGAGTGCCTCATTAGCAGCCGGCTAATGGAAACAGATCATTAGAGAGAAAAGCTGAAAGCGAGTAAGTGTTTGTGTCCCTGACGTCCAGCCGGAGGACATTTAGGACCTTTAGGACATTTAGGACCTTAAGGACATTTAGGACCAACATTCCCTCAACAGTAAAATAATTTGGCTGTGCTCGGCACTCAAAATAAAACAGAGACATCGGACTGAAGGCACATAAACACGCTCACACAGACGACCTCCACATGGAACCACTACGTGAAGAATCACCACATTTCACCTACTTTGTACTATTTGATTTTTTTTAAATTTCCTGCGTTTTTGTAGTATTTTTTTTTTTCCTGTGTTCTCCAAGTATTTTCTTTTTTAATTTCCTGCGTTTTTTAGATTTTATCTTTTCCTGTGTTTTTGTGTTTTTAAAAAAAAAAAATCCTCCGCTTTTGTAGTATTTTTTTTTTTCAATTTCTGCGTTTTTGTAGTATTTCAAGTATTGTAGCATTTGTCACTTTTTCCAACGATCTTTTGTCATAGCTCTGATATAGAAAGTTTTTCCTGAGTTTTCGTAGTATTTTTTTTACTGCATTTTTGTAGTATTTTTTTTCTGTTTTTTAGTATTTCTTTTCAGTGCATTTTTGTAGTATTAATTTTTTCCTGCATTTTTCAGGTGTAGTATTTTGTTTTTTCCAGCATTTTTGTAGTATTAATAATGTTTTTCCTGCATTTTTGTAGTATTTTTTTTCCTGCGTTTTTGTAGTATTTTTTTCTGTGTTTTTGTAGTATTTCCTTTTCCTGCATTTTTGTAGTATTAATGTTTTTCCAGCATTTTTGTACTATTTTCTTTCCTGTGTTTTTGTAGTATTATTAATTTTTTCCTGGGTTTTTGTAGTATCTTTTTTCTGTGTTTTTGTTGTATTTCTTTTTCCTGCATTTTTGTAGTATTAATGTTTTTCCTGCATTTTTGTAGTATTAATGTTTTTCCAGCATTTTTGTAGTATTAATAATGTTTTTCCTGCATTTTTGTAGTATTTTTTCCCTGCTTTTTGTAGTATTTTTTTTTTTAAATTTCTGTTTTTTGTAGTATTTTTTTTTTCCTGCATTTTTGTTGTATTAATTTTTTCCAGCATTTTTTAGTATTTTTTTTCCTGTTTTTTTGTAGTTTAAAAAAAAAAAATCAGCATTTTTGTAGTATTTTTTTTTTCCTGCATTTTTTGTAGTATTTTTTTTCCATTTGTTTTTTCCAACGTATCTTTTTTCTGTGTTTTTGTAGTATTTTTCCTTTTTTTCCTGCATTTTTGTAGTATTAATGTTTTTTTTCCAGCATTTTGTAGTATTTTTTTCCTGTGTTTTTGTAGTATTTTTTCCCTAGTATTATTAATTTTTTCCTGCATTTTTGTAGTATTAATAATGTTTTTCCAGCATTTTTGTAGTATTTTCTTCCCTGCGTTTTTGTAGTATTTTCTTCCCTGCGTTTTTGTAGTATTATTAATTTTTTTTCCTGCATTTTTGTAGTATTTTCTTTCCTGTGTTTTTGTAGTATTTTCTTCCCTGCGTTTTTGTATTATTAATTTTTTTTCCTGTGTTTTTGTAGTATTTCTTTTTCCTGTATTTTTGTAGTATTAATAATGTTTTTCCAGCATTTTTGTAGTATTTTCTTTCTTGTGTTTTTGTTGTATTTTCTTCCCTGCGTTTTTTTGTAGTATTATTAATTTTCTTCCCTGTGTTTTTGTTGTATTTTTTAAGACTTTGGGTAATTCCAAAAAAGTGACATTTTACTTTTGGTTTTCACACTGGACATGACCCACGTGCTCCTGGGTCCTGGGTCCTGGGTCCTGGGTCCTGGGTCCTGAGTGTGTTTGAGTCCAACCTGCAGCCATGCGAGGTTACTACGACCACTAGAGGTCGCTGTTTATGAACATTGAACATTAAATATTCCCGTGTCTGTGTTTCAGGTTTTTACGTGACCCTGGTGGTGAACCGATGGTGGAACCAGTTTGTTAACCTGCCCTGGCCGGACCGCCTCATGTTCCTCATCTCCAGGTAACATCATCCTACCAGACTTTGGTCCATAAGCCCAGTCCTACCAGACTCTGGTCCATTACCCTGGTCCTACCAGACTCTGGTCCATTAGCCTGGTCCTACCAGACTCTGGTCCATTAGTCCGGTCCTACCAGACTCTGGTCCATTAGTCCGGTCCTACCAGACTCTGGTCCATTACCCTGGTCCTACCAGACTCTGGTCCATTACCCTGGTCCTACCAGACTCTGGTCCATTACCCTGGTCCTACCAGACTCTGGTCCATTACCCTGGTCCTACCAGACTCTGGTCCATAAGCCCGGTCCTACCAGACTCTGGTCCATTACCCTGGTCCATTACCCTGGTCCTACCAGACTCTGGTCCATTAGCCTGGTCCTACCAGACTCTGGTCCATTAGCCTGGTCCTACCAGACTATGGTCCATGCACGCTGTCCACACATCTGCCCTCTCCCCAAACTCCACAACCGCTTTGGCTCCTGCAGAGTGACTATCATAGACTACTAATATAATAATATATATAATATACCCGCTACAATAAGCTGGACCACACCCCTAATGTGTGCCGTTGTGTCCCCTCCAGCTGTGTTCAGGGTAAAGATGAATATGGCCTACCAGACTCTGCCATGCGCCGGACGCTCTGTTCCATTATGTGAACCTGGTCGTTAGCTGCTCATCTTCCGCTCCGTCCTACACAGACTCTGGTCCAAGCGCTTTCCCACCATGGACCACGTCGTCGAGGCAGGTGAGGGTCCGAAAAACACGAACCCATGTTGTCCTCGGGTCAAACTGACCCGTTTCACAGGGTTTTATATCAGACAGGGCTGTAGTCAAGACCACCTTAGTTGAGTGCAAGACAAGTCCAAGGCCAGTACTAGTTGTAGTCCAAGTCAAGACCGAGTCCAAAGAGGTTCGAGTTCAAGTCAAGGCCAAGTCCAAAGAGGTTCGAGTCCGAGTCAAGACCGAGTCCAAAGAGGTTAGAGTCCAAGACAAGACCAAGTCCAAGACAAGACCGAGTCCAAAGAGGTTCGAGTCCAAATCAGACCGAGTCCAAAGAGGTTTGAGTCCAAATCAGACCGAGTCCAAAGAGGTTTGAGTCCAAGTCAAGGCTGAGTCCAAAGAGGTTCGAGTCCGAGTCAAGACCGAGTCCAAAGAGGTTTGAGTCCAAGACAAGACCGAGGTCCAGACAAGACCGAGTCCAAAGAGGTTCGAGTTCAAGTCATAGACTACTCCAAAGGGTTCGAGTCCGAGTCAAGCTGGTCCAAAGAGGTTTGAGTCCAAGACAAGACCGAGTCCAAGACAAGACCGAGTCCAAAGAGGTTCGAGTTCAAGTCAAGGCCGAGTCCAAAGAGGTTCGAGTCCGAGTCAAGACCGAGTCCAAAGAGGTTCGAGTCCAAGACAAGACCAAGCCCAAGACAAGACCGAGTCCAAAGAGGTTCGAGTCCAAATCAGATTGAGTCCAAAGAGGTTTGAGTCCAAATCAGACCGAGTCCAAAGAGGTTTGAGTCCAAGTCAAGGCCGAGTCCAAAGAGGTTCGAGTCCGAGTCAAGACCGAGTCCAAAGAGGTTTGAGTCCAAGACAAGACCAAGTCCAAGACAAGACCAAGTCCAAAGAGGTTCAAGTTCAAGTCAAGGCCGAGTCCAAAGAGGTTCGAGTCCGAGTCAAGACCGAGTCCAAAGAGGTTTGAGTCCAAGACAAGACCAAGTCCAAGACAAGACCGAGTCCAAAGAGGTTCGAGTCCAAATCAGACCGAGTCCAAAGAGGTTTGAGTCCAAATCAGACCGAGTCCAAAGAGGTTTGAGTCCAAGTCAAGGCCGAGTCCAAAGAGGTTCGAGTCCGAGTCAAGACCGAGTCCAAGACAAGACCGAGTCCAAAGAAGTTCGAGTTCAAGTCAAGGCCGAGTCCAAAGAGGTTTGAGTCCAAGACAAGACCGAGTCCAAGACAAGACCGAGTCCAAAGAGGTTCGAGTCCAAATCAGACCGAGTCCAAAGAGGTTCGAGTCCAAATCAGACTGAGTCCAAAGAGCTTTGAGTCCAAATCAGACCGAGTCCAAAGAGGTTCGAGTCCGAGTCAAGACCGAGTCCAAGACAAGACCGAGTCCAAAGAAGTTCGAGTTCAAGTCAAGGCCGAGTCCAAAGAGGTTTGAGTCCAAGACAAGACCGAGTCCAAGACAAGACCGAGTCCAAAGAGGTTCGAGTCCAAATCAGACCGAGTCCAAAGAGGTTCGAGTCCAAATCAGACCGAGTCCAAAGAGCTTTGAGTCCAAATCAGACCGAGTCCAAAGAGGTTTGAGTCCAAGTTAGACCGAGTCCAAAGAGGTTTGAGTCTGAGTCAAGACCAAGTCAGGACAGAATAAAGGTCTTATGCATGACAGTATCAAGACAATCATTTTGGGTTTCCCTTTCCCTCCAATATTATTATCAACATAATAAAGACACCTGGACTCGGTCCAGACCAGAAGCCATATTGGGCAAGACCAGTGGCCGAGACCGAGACAAGTCCGAGACCACAGAAAGTCCGGACTCGAGTCCAAGACTGGACTTGAGTACTAAGAAATATGGATTTCTTTCAACCAAATTGTCCAAAAATAACATGGATGAGTCCATACAACGCTCTCTAGGTGACATTAATGATTACTTTCATTGATTTTTTGGGTGTTTTATTTAATCTTATAGCATTTTAATAATTTTTTTAATGGTTTCCAAACCAGTATCCGGACTAAACTCTGACATCTACCCATCTGAGATCCACTCAACATCCTCTGATCTTAACTATCAGTCGAAATAATTCATAATTTCTGCCTTTTTAACTAAAAACGCATGTATAATTTCATATAAATGAGGTTTGTTGACCATGAATTCCAAGAAAGAAAGTGTAAAACTTATTTTATAGTTATTAACCCTCCTGCTGTCCTCGGGTCAAATTTGGCCGGTTTAACAAAAAATTTTCTACGTCAGAAGAGAACGTTGAAAAAAGTGACAAATGTTGAAAAAAAACTACAAAAAAGCAGGAAAAACAAACCAAAAAAAATTATCTTATTAAACGCCTAAAAAGTGACCAAAAGAAATTGGAACAATTGACAAAAAAAACATCAAAAACATTGGAATAAGCGACAAAGAAACCGTTTGAAAAATTGACTATAACATAATTAAAAACAATTCAAATTTTTTTTTTTTTAATAGTTAAGGAGCAAAATAGATTTAAATGTCAATTGTTGCCTTTTTGTTTTTATGAATGAAACAGCTGTTTTCATTCGTCCCGACCAGGCAGTAAAGCCCATGTATTCTACACAAATAACTGCGTTTATACTATATTTCATGCAGGTGAGACATGGAAAAGTGGTTTAAAAAAAAAAGATGTAAATATATTTGGGGCTATCAGGTAGGGGGTCGAGTGTTGCCATGGAGACTGATGCCCTGCGGGTCATGAAGGGCACTTAGTTGGATGTGCGTCGGCCTTTGTACTCTCTATTGATCCCCTGTGGGGAAGTTACATAAGAACAGAGTGAAACAACATTCTGTACTACAGAAACATATATTCCTGGACACATGTAGTATTCTAGCTATATGAACTGCATAGTGTCAAACTGACCCGTTGTCCTATATCAGTGTTCTTTAGAATTCCCCAAAATAACATGATTGATTCCACACGTATTTTGCCTTTAACCCTCATGCTGTCCTCATGTTGTCCTCATGTTGTCCTCATGTTGTCTTCATGCTGTCCTCATGTTGTCCTCATGCTGTCCTCATGCTGTCCTCATGTTGTCCTCATGTTGTCTTCATGTTGCCCACATGTTGTCCTCATGCTGTCCTCATGCTGTCCTCATGTTGCCCTCATGCTGTCCTCATGCTGTCCTCATGTTGTCCTCATGTTGTCGCCATGTTGTCGCCATGTTGTCCTCATGTTATCTTCATGTTGTCACCATGTTGTCACCATGTTGTCCTCATGTTATCTTCATGTTGTCCCCATGTTGTCCTCATGTTGTCCCCATGTTGTCTTCATGCTGTCCTCATGTTGTCTTCATGTTGCCCACATGTTGTCTTCATGCTGTCCTCATGTTGTCTTCATGTTGTCCCCATGTTGTCCTCATGTTGTCCTCATGTTGTCTTCATGCTGTCCTCATGTTGTCTTCATGTTGCCCACATGTTGTCCTCATGCTGTCCTCATGCTGTCCTCATGTTGCCCTCATGCTGTCCTCATGCTGTCCTCATGTTGTCCTCATGTTGTCGCCATGTTGTCGCCATGTTGTCCTCATGTTATCTTCATGTTGTCACCATGTTGTCACCATGTTGTCCTCATGTTATCTTCATGTTGTCCCCATGTTGTCCTCATGTTGTCCCCATGTTGTCCTCATGTTGCCTTCATGTTGTCTTCATGTTGTCCTCATGTTATCTTCATGTTGTCCCCATGTTGTCCTCATGTTGTCCCCATGTTGTCCTCATGTTATCTTCATGTTGTCCCCATGTTGTCCTCATGTTGTCCCCATGTTGTCCTCATGTTGCCTTCATGTTGTCTTCATGTTGTCCTCATGTTGTCTTCATGTTGTCCTCATGTTGTCCCCATGTTGTCCTATATCAATGTTCTTTTTAATTCCCCAAAATAACATGATTGATTCCACCCAACGCTCTTTGCCAAGTACAAATCTCTACTTTCATTAATTTTGGGGCGTCTTATTCAATTTTATAGCATTGTAAAACAAATGGAAGTGTTTTTGAAATAGTATTGAGTAAAAGTTGACATATTCCAGTCTGTGATTATCATCAACATCCATTCCTTTAATTTTAGTCTCAATAATTCCTAATTTCTGCTTTTCTAACTCAAACATTAGGTATAATTTCCTATAAATGAGGTTTATTGACCATAAATTCCAAAAATAACTGTAAAACTAAAGTTAATAAGTTAGTGTTACGTAGTGGTGAAAACGTTAAAAAAAGAGACAAACATTTAAAAAAGTGTCAAAAGTGTTGAAAAAAGGGACAAAAATGTAAGAAAAAGTTAAAAACATCGATAAAAAGCGTCAATAAAAGTGTTGACTTTCAATTTGGACGGGAAGACACCACGAGGGTTAATAAACCCGTTTCATTCTTCCCGGTTCTCCCCTATTCTATATAGAGAAGTTATTACAGAGTCTAATAATGAATCACAGTTTTTGGAAAAATACCCGGTATAAATGTTTTTACAATGTTTTCTTCTTAACCCTCGTGGTGTCTTCCCGTCCAAATTGAAAGTCAACACTTTTATTGACGCTTTTTATCAATATTTTTCACTTTTTTTAATGTTTTTAACACCACGTAACACTAATTTATTAACTTTAGTTTTACAGTTATTTTTGGAATTTATGGTCAATAAACCTCATTTATAGGAAATTATACCTAATGTTTGAGTTAGAAAAGCAGAAATTAGGAATTATTTAGACTAAAATTAAAGGAATGGATGTTGATGATAATCACAGACTGGAATATGTCAACTTTTACTCAATACTATTTCAAAAACACTTCCATTTGTTTTACAATGCTATAAAATTGAATAAGACGCCCCAAAATTAATGAAAGTAGAGATTTGTACTTGGCAAAGAACGTTGGGTGGAATCAATCATGTTATTTTGGGGACAACATAAAATGAGGGAAACATTGACAACATGAGGACAACATGAGGACAACATGAGGACAACATGAAGGAACATGGGGACAACATGAGGACAACATGAGGACAACATGAGGGAACATGACAACATGGGGACAACATGAGGACAACATGTGGACAACATGAGGACGACATGAGGACAACATGAGGACAACATGAGGACAACATGAAGGCAACATGGGGACAACATGAGGACAACATGAAGGCAACATGAAGACAACATGAGGGACAACATGAGGGGGCGACAACATGAGGACAACATGAAGGCAACATGGAGGACAACATGGGGACAACATGACAACATGAGGACAACATGAAGGCAACATGGGGACAACATGAGGACAACATGACAACATGAAGACAACATGAGGACAACATGGAAGGCAACATGAAGACAACATGATGGGGACAACATGGGGAGAACATGAGGACAACATGAAGGGGGACAACATGAGGACAACATGAGGACAACATGAGGACAACATGAAGGCAACATGGGGACAACATGAGGACAACATGACATGAGGACAACATGAAGACAACATGAGGGACAACATGAGGACGACATGGGGACAACATGGGGAGGACAACATGGGGGGGGACAACATGAGGACAGACAACATGAGGCAACATGAAGGGGGACAACATGAAGAGGACAACATGAAGGAGGACAACATGAGGGGACAACATGAGGGACAACATGAGGGAAGACAACATGAGGACAACATGAAGACAACATGAAGACAACATGAGGGTTAAAAACTGCTACTAAACTACAACGCTGCAGCATTTCTAAGGGATGAGATAATATTCTGATATCTTTATTATCTGAAATGATTAAAAGTAAGATGGATGCTACTGTATCTGCTGGTTTTTGTGGGCCCACCTGCAGGTTTTATGACTCCAGAGGAGAGGAAGGCGTTTGAGAAGATCCGTTCCCCTCACCTGAAGTACTGGATCCCCATGGTCTGGTTCTCCAACCTGGCGTCTAAAGCTAAACAGGAAGGACGCATCCAGGACAGCATCGACCTGCAGAACATCCTCAACGTGACACTTGACCTTTTATATTTCATATTCCGTCTTCAAATGTGAATCTTTAGACATTTTAGGAGGAAACCAGCTCACACACGACGCATGGCAGATGCAGGGATGAGAACATTAGCGTAGCATGTTGTTTAAAGCTAGCTGACGTGTCTGATAGAAGGAGTTTTAACTATTGACAACATTAAATATGTGTATATAACATTATGTTATTATATATTAAAACCAGTACCAAAAGACCACTATTTAACCCTTGTGGTGTCTTCCCGTCAAAATTGAAAAATCAACACTTTTGTTGATGCTTTTTATCGATGTTTTTAACTTTTTCTTACGTTTGTCCCTTTTTTCAACATTTTTGACACTTTTTTTGCAGTATTTGTCACTTTTTTTTAATGTTTTCAACACTACGTAACACCAACTCTGCTGATTGGTTGTAGGTCTATCCGTTGCTCTGATTGGTTGTAGGTCTATCCGTTGCTCTGATTGGTTGTAGGTCTATCCGTTGCTCTGATTGGTTGTAGGTCTATCCGTTGCTCTGATTGGTTGTAGGTCTATCGGTTGCTCTGATTGGTTGTAGGTCTATCCGTTGCGTTTGCTGTTGGGTCTATCAGATTGATTGGCTGTAGGTTGTTGCTCTGATTGGTCTATCGGTTGGTTGTAGGTCTATCCGTTGCTGATTGGTTGTAGGTCTATCCGTTGCTGATTGGTTGTAGGTCTATCCGTTGCTCTGATTGGTTGTAGGTCTATCCGTTGCTCTGATTGGTTGTAGGTCTATCCGTTGCTCTGATTGGTTGTAGGTCTATCCGTTGCTCTGATTGGTTGTAGGTCTATCCGGTCTATCCGTTGCTCTGATTGGTTGTAGGTCTATCCGTTGCTCTGGGTTGCTCTGATTGGGTTGTAGGTCTATCCGTTGCTCTGATTGGTTGTAGGTCTATCCGTTGCTCTGATTGGTTGTAGGTCCCCTCTAATCCCAGCCCAATGGAGCTATCCGTTGCCAAACTCATTGGTTGTAGGTCTGACTCTGAGAACCTGGCTCTGATTGGTTGTAGGTCTATCCGTTGCTCTGATTGGTTTAGGTCTATCCGTTAACCCGTCATTGTTGTCTTCCGTTGCTCTGATTGGCTTGTCCCCATGTTTTAGGTCTATCCGTTGTCTGATTGTTGTCCCCGTTGCTCTGATGTTGTCCCCATGTTGTCCCGTCATTGTTGTCCTCATCCGTTGTCCTGATGTTGTCCCCATGTTGTCCCGTTGCATTGGTTGTAGGTCTATCCGTTGCTCATGTTGTAGGTCTATCCGTTGCATGTTGGTCTATCCGTCATGCTGTCCTCATGTTGGTCTATCCGTTTCTCCTGATGTTGTGTCTCGTGTTGTCCTCATTGGTTGGTCCCCGGTTGCTCATGTTGGTCTATCCGTTGCTCTGATTGTTGTAGGTCTATCATGTTGTCCTGATTGGCTGTCCCCATGTTGTCCCCATGTTGTCCCGTTGCATGTTGGTCCCTCATGCTGATTGGTTCATGCTGTCCTCATGTTGCCCCCATGTTGAACCAAACCCATGTTGGTCCCCGTCATATATTAACCCTCATGTTGTCTTCATGTTGTCCCCATGTTTTCTTCATGTTGTCCTCATGTTGTCCCCATGTTGTCCCCATGTTGTCCTCATGTTGTCCTCATGTTGTCCTCATGTTGTCCCCATGTTGTCCTCATGCTGTCCTCATGTTGTCGTCATGTTGCCCTCATGCTGTCCTCATGTTGTCCCCGTGTTCTCCTCGTGTTGTCCTCGTGTTGTCCCCATGTCGTCCTCATGTTGTCCTCATGTTGCCCTCATGTTGTCCTCATGTTGCCCTCATGTTGTCCTCATGTTGCCCTCATGTTGTCCTCATGTTGTCCCCATGTTGTCCTCATGTTGTCACCATGTTGTCCTCATGTTGTCCTCATGTTGCCCTCATGTTGTTGCCCTCATGTTGTCCTCATGTTGCCCTCATGTTGCCCTCATGTTGTCCCCATGTTGTCATGTTGTCCCCATGTTGTCCCTCATGTTGTCCCCCATCATGTTGTCCCCATGTTGTCCTCATGTTGTCCTCATGTTGTCCTATATCAATCTTCTTTTTAATCCCCCAAAATAACATGATTGATTCCACCCAACGCTCTTTGCCAAGTACAAATCTCTACTTTCATTAATTTTGGGGCGTCTTATTCAATTTTATAGCATTGTAAAACAAATGGAAGTGTTTTTGAAATAGTATTGAGTAAAAGTTGACATATTCCAGTCTGTGATTATCATCAACATCCATTCCTTTAATTTTAGTCTCAATAATTCCTAATTTCTGCTTTTCTAACTCAAACATTAGGTATAATTTCCTATAAATGAGGTTTATTGACTATAATTTCCAAAAATAACTGTAAAACTAAAGTTAATAAGTTAGTGTTACGTAGTGTTAAAAACATTAAAAAAGTTGACAAACATTGACAAAAAGGGACAAAAACTTAAGAAAAAGTAAAAACATCGATAAAAAGCATCAACAAAAGTGTTGATTTCAATTTTGACGGGAAGACAACACGAGGGTTAAGTAGAAGTATATGTAGATATTTAAAGTTGTGCTCATTTTAACTCATTTATATGCTTTTGGGGTAGTTTTATCTACAGCAATGCATCATGGTCTATAAGATCATCATACAGTGTGTGTAGCATTGCGGTCCTGTGAGAAACACGTGTCATGGTGTCAGATAACAGCATCTTCCAGCTGATCCAAGAGGCTTTTTAAATGCTTCATTTAGTGTAAGAAATAGGAGAATTATCATAATGGGAGCACTTCATCCTGCAGTTCATCACAAGCATTCAGCACATCTTGGAGATACGTGGTCTTCACTGGACAGGGAGGGGAAGGGAGGACAAACTGGGATCTGAAAAGTAACTGAGACGAGAGCTTATAGGGCCTCTCGTGTGTCATAAACACAGAAATGAATCATGAAAATGATCCTGTGATGGAGGAAATGGCACTTAGGCAGCCGCACGCATTAAACGCCACTTGGGGCTCTAAGTCCTTGCTAGTCTGGGACCACATAACCCCGGCATGGAGGTAATGTGACACCCAGCTCTTCTCTGTGTCTGTCTTTTAGGAGATGAATGTGTTCAGGAGTTGGTGTGCGACTCTCTTCGGCTACGACTGGGTCGGCATCCCGCTGGTCTACACCCAGGCCTGTCCCTCTTCATTATTTATTCCATCTGTCACCATAACATGTTGGAACCAGACGCAGATCATCTTATCACATCATCTCCCATTGTTCCCAAGGCTGCAGCCTGGAGCGTCCCATGTCATCCGTCCCGTCTCATTATTCCTGAAACTGTTTCTCCCACTCATATAGGTCTTCTCCACCAAGGCAGTTCTGGTGCTGGTTCTGGTTCGGAGTCGGTGCCAAATATCGAACCGGTTCTTTGCTTTTCTACACAAATAAACCAGTGTTCTGGGCCCAGAACACTGGTTCCAACTCGGCACCAACTCAGCGCTGGTCTAGAGATAAGAACCGGTTATGTCAGGTGCTGGGAGGGGCGGGGTCCTCATGACTTTTGAAAACACCGGTCAGCTGTTAACCATAGAGAGCTGTTAATGTTAGCTTTGGACATGGATGGGAAACCAGAACCACCGTGGTCTGGGGAGGAAACCAGAACCACCGTGGTCTGGGGAGGAAACCAGAACCACCGTGGTCTGGGGTGGAACCACCGTGGTCTGGGGAGGAAATCAACGGTCTGCTGGCTCTCAGGCTGGGGAAGATCCAGCTGGTTCTTAGAGAACTGGCGAGTAGAACCAGCACCAGCACCAGCACCAGAACCAGAACCAGCACCTGGTTAGCCTTGGTGGAAGAGACATATCTGAGAGGAAAGGGATGTACAGTAACGCCTCTCTGATCTCTCTTCAGGTCTTCAGGTCGTCTCTCGCCGTCTACACTTTCTTCTTCGCTTGTCTGATTGGTCGTCAGTTTCTCGACCCCGCTCAGAGTTACCAAGGTCACGACCTTGACCTCTACGTGCCGGTCTTCACGCTGCTGCAGTTCTTCTTCTACTCCGGCTGGCTGAAGGTGACTTCCTTTAACCCTCATGTTGTCCTCATGTTGTCCTCATGTTGTCCTCATGTTGCCCTCATGTTGCCCTCATGTTGCCCTCATGTTGCCCTCATGTTGTCCCCATGTTGTCCTCATGTTGCCCTCATGTTGCCCTCCTTCATGTTGTCTTCATGGTGTCCCCATGTTGTCCTCATGTTGCCCTCATGTTGCCCTCATGTTGCCCTCATGTTGTCCTCATGTTGTCTTCATGTTGTCCCCATGTTGTCCCCATGTTGTCCTCATGTTGCCCTCATGTTGCCCTCATGTTGCCCTCATGTTGTCCTCATGTGTCCTCATGTTGTCTTCATGTTGCCCCCATGTCGTCCTCATGTTGTCCTCATGTTGCCCTCATGTTGTCCTCATGTTGTCCCCATGTTGTCCCCATGTTGTCCCCATGTTGTCCCCATGTTGCCCCCATGTCGTCCTCATGTCGTCCTCATGTCGTCCTCATGTCGCCCCCATGTTGTCCTCATGTTGTCCTCATGTTGTCCCCATGTTGCCCTCATGTTGTCCTGATGTTGCCCTCATGTTGCCCTCATATTGTCCTCATGTTGCCCCCATGTCGTCCTCATGTTGTCCTCATGTTGTCCCCATGTTGCCCTCATGTTGTCCTCATGTTGCCCTCATGTTGTCTTCACGTTGTCCTCATGTTATCCTCATGTTGTCCTCATGTTGTCTTCATGTTGTCCCCATGTTGTCCTCATGTTGCCCTCTTGTTGTCCTCATGTTGTCCTCATGTTGTCCTATATCAATGTTCTTTTTAATTCCCCAAAATAACATGATTGATTCCACCCAACGCTCTTTGCCAAGTACAAATCTCTACTTTCATTAATTTTGGGGCGTCTTATTCAATTTTATAGCATTGTAAAACAAATGGAAGTGTTTTTGAAATAGTATTGAGTAAAAGTTGACATATTCCAGTCTGTGATTATCATCAACATCCATTCCTTTAATTTTAGTCTCAATAATTCCTAATTTCTGCTTTTCTAACTCAAACATTAGGTATAATTTCCTATAAATGAGGTTTATTGACCATAAATTCCAAAAATAACTGTAAAACTAAAGTTAATAAGTTGAAAACGTCAAAAAAAGTGACAAACATTGAGAAAAAAGGGACAAAAATATAAGAAAAAGTTAAAAACATTGATTAAAAGCGTTGATTTTCAATTTTGACAGGAAGAAACACGAGGGTTAAGACACTTTTGTCCCTTTTCCCAAAGTTCTTTGTCAATTTTTTGGGACATTTTTGTTGTTTTTTGAAGTTTTTGAAGCTTTCTCCGATATTTGTTGTCACTTTTTGACATTTTTCTAACTTTTCCCGAAGTTCTTTCTCACTTTTTACAATGTCTTTGTCGACTATTTCTGCATTTTTTGGGACATTTTTATTGTTTTTCCATTTATTTCTGTCACTTTTTCCAGTGTTCTTAAATCTTTTATTTCTTAAAATGCTTTGAAATGAAATAAAACACCCAAATTCACTGAAAATAGTGAACTGATCAGTTATTAAAAACCTGTGAGGAGCGTCGTATTTTTACAATTTGGTTGAAGGAAACCCAAATTTCTGATTTAGAAACTTTTTGAAAATGTACGTTATAGAACAAAATGTCTCTCTCTCTCTCTGTCTGTCTCTCTCTCTGTCCCTCTCCCTTTGTGTCTCTGTCTCTCTGTCTCTCTCTGTCTCTCTCTCTCTCTCTCTCTGTCCCTCTCCCTTTGTGTCTCTCTTTCTCTCTCTGTCTCTCTCTCTCTGTCCCTCTCCCTTTGTGTCTCTGTCTCTCTTTCTCTCTCTGTCTCTCTCTGTCCCTCTCCCTTTGTGTCTCTGTCTCTCTTTCTCTCTGTCTCTCTCTGTCTCTCTCTCTGTCCCTCTCCCTTTGTGTCTCTGTCTCTCTTTCTCTCTCTGTCTCTCTCTGTCTCTCTCTCTCTCTGTCCCTCTCCCTTTGTGTCTCTGTCTCTCTTTCTCTCTCTGTCTCTCTCTCTCTGTCCCTTTTTGTGTCTCTGTCTCTCTTTTCTCTCTGTCTCTCTCTGTCCCTCTCCCTTTGTGTCTCTGTCTCTCTTTCTCCTCTCTCTGTCTCTCTCTGTCTCTCTCTGTCCCTCTCCCTTTGTGTCTCTGTCTCTCTCTGTCTCTCTCTGTGTCTCTCTCTGTCTCTCTCCCTCTGTCTCTCTCTCTGTCTCTGTCTATCTCTCTTATATTATATATATATATATATATTCCTTCATGTCATCAAATCCCACAATGTGTCTTTCTTTCCACAACCACAGTGGTTTCTACTGAAGACGTAAATCTTTAAAAAAAAATAAAAAATTAATGTGTGACGGATGTCAATTACGTGTGACGGATGTCCAGATTTGTGTCCTGTCAGGTAGCGGAGCAGCTGATCAACCCGTTCGGAGAGGACGATGACGACTTTGAAGTTAACTGGATCATCGACAGGAACCTCCAGGTCAGCAGCCAATCACGAAGCTCAGACAGCGTTACGACCCTGGGGGAAGCTAGGAAGTAACACAAAAACCCATTACAGGGCTGTAGTACTCGAGTCCGGTCTTGGACTCGAGTCCGGACTCGAGACCGTTATTCTGTGGTCTTGGACTTGTCTCGGTCTCAGCCACTGGTCTTGCCAAATATGGCTTCTGGTCTGGACCGAGTCCAGGTGTCTTTATTATGTTGATAATAATATTGGAGGGAAAGGGAAACCCAAAATGATTGTCTTGATACTGTCATGCATAAGACCTTTATTCTGTCCTGGACTCGGTCTTGACTCGGACTCAAACCTTTTTGGACTCGGTCTTGACTTGGACTCGACTAGTCCTGGTCTAAGCCCAGTACATGACGTTACGTGACACAGACTCAAGTTATATTATTACATTGAACGTTACTCAAAAACTGACATCCCACTCACCTCCTTCCTTTGGGGTCACTTCCTGTTTACCTGTCCCTCCAGGTGTAACTTCCTGTTTACCTGTCCCTCCAGGTGTCTCTGCTGGCTGTAACTTCCTGTTTACCTGTCCCTCCAGGTGTAACTTCCTGTTTACCTGTCCCTCCAGGTGTCTCTGCTGGCTGTAACTTCCTGTTTATCTGTCCCTCCAGGTGTCTCTGCTTGCTGTAACTTCCTGTTTACCTGTCCCTCCAGGTGTCTCTGCTGGCTGTAACTTCCTGTTTACCTGTCCCTCCAGGTGTCTCTGCTGGCTGTAACTTCCTGTTTACCTGTCCCTCCAGGTGTCTCTGCTGGCTGTAACTTCCTGTTTACCTGTCCCTCCAGGTGTCTCTGCTGGCTTTAACTTCCTGTTTACCTGTCCCTCCAGGTGTCTCTGCTGGCTGTAACTTCCTGTTTACCTGTCCCTCCAGGTGTCTCTGCTGGCTTTAACTTCCTGTTTACCTGTCCCTCCAGGTGTCTCTGCTTGCTTTAACTTCCTGTTTACCTGTTTGTCTCTGCTGGCCTGTCCCTCCAGGTGTCTCTGCTGGCTGTAACTTCCTGTTTACCTGTCCCTCCAGGTGTCTCTGCTGGCTGTAACTTCCTGTTTACCTGTCCCTCCAGGTGTCTCTGCTGGCTGTAACTTCCTGTTTACCTGTCCCTCCAGGTGTCTCTGCTGGCTGTAGATGAGATGCACATGAACCTGCCTCACATGACCAAAGACCTGTACTGGAACGACTGCGAGGCGCGCCCGCCGTACACGCTGGCTGCTGCAGACTACTGCATCCCTTCATTCCTCGGCTCCACCACCGACATGGGGTCAACACACACACACACACACACACACACGCACACACACACACACACACACACAGACATAGACATACACACACAGACATACAGACACACACACAGACACACAGATATACACACGCATGCACGCACGCACACACACACACACACACACACACACACAGACACACAGACACAGAGACACACACACACACACACACACACACACACAGACAGACATAGACATACACACACAGACATAGACATACACACACAGACATACACACAGATATACACACGCATGCACGCACGCACACACACACACACACACACACACACACACAGGGATAGACATTAACACACACGCATTCACACACTACACACTGTTTTAACCCTCGTGTTGTCCTCCCGGGTCAAAAACGGACAAATATTTGACATTTTCGTCCCTACTTTCACACTTTTTTGTAGTTTCACAGACTACCACACACCACTAATTTTACTACTTTTGGAATTCATGGTCAACAACCCACATTTATATAGAATTATACCAATATTAGAGTTAAAAAGACAGAAATGATGAATTATTTTGACTACTAGTTAAGATCAGAGGAATGAAATTTTTCAGTTGTATTTATAAAGAGCGTTGGAAAAATCAAAAAAGTTCATTTTTTATGGTAATTTGGTTAAAAAGAAACCCATATTTCAAAATAGACATTTATTGAAACCGATTTATTAAAAATCAAAAACTCAAATATCACATTCATAGTTTAATAACCCTTTTTCAAACAAAGCAACCTTTTGATCTAATCACCAAAAGTTGCTCCGGGAAACCTGCAACAAGCCTTCTCACATCTGGTCTTTTCCGTGTCTGTTTCCTGCCATTTTCTATCCTTGCAGGATCCTCTCAGCCTCTTTAGGGGTTGTTGGGCTTCAAATCCATTTTAAATCCCAGATTTATCCAATTTATGTCCATAATTCATCGGCTTTTGGGCCATTCAAGAACATGCCACAGAGTTGTTGCTGAAGCCACTCGTCTCTGTGTTTTACAGGAAGTGCAGGCCCCATATGCCCATATATGGAAGGTAAACCTTCGGCCCAGTCTGAGGTCCATATATGGAAAAGGTTTTCGTCAGGATATCCCAGTATTGCCCATATATGGGAGACATCAGCCAAAGAGTATGTCCCTGCAGCTGAAAATTACAGCCCCCCTGCACTTCCTACACGCCTACACTTCCTGTCACTGTTGAGCCTGCAATCAACAGGTGCTAGAGCAGTGAACAAGATAGATATCTACCGTTTTAAGGCCAAAAGGCCTCATTGGTTTGAGATTTGGCATATTTTGCATTATATATTATATTGGAGTCCTTCAGGTGTTTTTTAGAAAAATGTCCATGCGGGCTTTCATGTGTTTGCATTATGTTTATTTTTGCATATAGAAGAACTGTTTAAAGACCCAAATGGTGGTTGCTGCAGTGATGGTTGACTTATATCAATTTCTGACATTATTATGTTATTATTGGCATAGGTAAATGTCATGAGGGCAAAAGCCTCTGGACTTTTTTTGAAAAGATGTCTGTATTTTGTCATCTGTAAAATTTATAATGATTTTTTCGTCACAGTGTGACTCCCAAGACATACAGTGTGCCTTGCCAAATTCTGTCTCTGAGCCTTTAAATTTTTGACTCTTTGTTTCATTTGCAGCCTTTTTCCAAAAATCAAAAAGTTCATTTTATTTCTCAGTAATGTACACTCAATCAACCCCATCTTGACAGAAAAAAACAGAAATTTATGAAATTTTTAGAACCATTCAAAATCAGAAACTGAAATATCACATGGTCATAAGTATTCAGACCCTTTGTTCAGTATTTAGTAGAAGCACCCTTTTTGCAAAGGGTCTAATACAATACAGCCATGTTTTTGGGAAAGATATGACATCTGGATTTGGGTTTTTGTTTTTTAATCCTTGCAAAAAAAATTCTCTGTTCTGTCAGGTTGGATGTACATTACTGAGAAATAAAATGAACAGTTTTTCAAAAAAGGTCTCTCCAAAGATGCTCAAAATTTTAAGTCAGGGGCTCTGGCTGGGCCATTCAAGAACACCACAGAGTTTGTTGGGACCCTTCGTTATTTTACACAATGCATTCTTAGGGTTTGTCTTGTTTTAACCCTCGTGTTAGTCCTGGGTCAAAACTCTGGAAAATATTTGACATTTTATCCCTTTCAGACTTTTTTGTAGTTTCCATTCCACCACCTGACTTTTTACTACTTTTTGGAATTCATGGTCAATAACCCTCATTTATATAGAATTATACCCCCATTAGATGATTAAAAAAAGCAGAAATTATGAATTATTTTGACTAACTGTTAAGATCAGAGGAATGAAAGTGATCAGTTGATTTATAAAGAGCAAGGAATCCAATCCATTTTTTATGGTAATTTGGTTAAAAAGAAACTCATATTTCAGATATAGACATTTATTAATTGAGACCGAGAGGCTCGCCCACGATCAAAAAAATCACCTCTGATTCATAGTTTAATAACTTTTAAACAATACAACGCAGTTTTACTCACCAAAAGTTGCTCCTGAATCCTGACGAATTAGCCTTTAGCAAACGGCGGTCTTTTCCGTGTCCTTTTAGCCTCTACAGGTGGTTTTCTATCCAGCCTGGAAGTTCCAGCCTCTTTAGGGGTTGTTGGGCTTTAAATCCATACCTTTAAATCCCAGATTAATCCACTTTATGTCCATAATTCATCGGGTTTTTCTTTGCCTTCTCTCACCAAGGCTCTTCTCCCCGCTAGCTCCTGTCGGCCAGCTCTGTTTACAGGAAGTACAGGCCCCAGTATGCCCATATATGGGAGACATCAGCCAAAGGAACATCAGCAGAAATGTATGGAGGCTGAAAGATTACAGCCCTCCCAACACCTTCTGTCTGCCTACACTTCCTGTCAACGTGTCTAGCATGCAATCAAAGGTGCTAGAGCGAACAAGATAGATATCTACCGTTTTATAGCGGAAATGGCCTCATTGGTTTGAGATATGGCATATATTTGCATTATATATTATATATTTGGCCTTTTTTTTGAAGAAATGTAAATAGTATGTGCTTTATATGAGTTATAATGTTTATTATGTTTATTTTTGCATATAGAAGAACTGTTTTAGACACACAAATGCTTGTGTAGCATTGTTGTGGGTGTAATATCAATAATTATGACATTATTATGTTATTATTGGCATAGGTAAATGTCATGAGGGCAAAAATGTCTGGACTTTTTTTTTTTGGAAAAATGTCTGTATTTTGTCATCTGTAAAATTTATAATGATTATTTCTTCACAGTGTGACTCCCAAGACATATGAGAAGTGTTTTAGAGAGTAAAATGGCTTATTTTTACCTATCTGTCTGTGATATCAATACATATCTGGAAGAGTCATGTTCCGTTTTATTTATTTATTTGTCTTTAAGGTCCTACAACCATTTTTAACATTCAAGTGACCTCATTGCAACCCAAATATTCTACTAACCCAGTTTGTCCTGAAAAAAATGATGTTCATATCTTGACTGTAGACAACAGGGTTGATGTTTTATTGGCTTTTATATAAAATAAATCCAGACGGAAAATGAACTGTAAAAATGGCCTCAGGGCTCTTAAAGGGGACAGATTTGACCCGAGGACGACAGGAGGGTTAACTTTAATGTGTTTGCAGGAATGTTTGAAGTCCAACATTTTGTCCAACGTGTCTTCCAGACTCTCTGACATCCTGCAGTTTGATGAGGCGGACGTTAGCAACATCCGTCCCCGGCATCAGGACTCTGTGTCGGCTTGGCGGCAGGAGTCGGTAATACATCCCGTTTTAATACTTCTGATTTTATCCCTGTGTGCTTCGTTGTCAGCCGATAAATCGATTAGTTGTCAATTATTAAATTAATCAACTAATTTGATAATCGGCCATCCTCTCAAATGTGCATATGTTCTAGTTTCCTGTCTCCTCTGTGACAGTACACTGAACATATTTGACTTGTTGACATTTAACGACGTCATCTTGGGCTTTTTGGGAAACACTGACCCACATTTCTCATCATTTTGGAGACTAAATTGAATTAATCAACAATGGAAATAATCATCACTTGCAGCCATGCACAGATATCAGTGTCATTAGGCCATTAATCAATGGTCTGATCGGGTTGACTCACAGATGAAAACATGAAGTCCACGGGTCTACTGCATGAGGACGTTGCAGTCCTTTAAGGTGGACATGGACGTGGTGAGAGGAGCGTAGCGGTAGACTAAGACCTCCTGTGGTGTGCTCTCTCTTTTATTCCTCAGACTATCAGACAGCACTACAAACGCTTTAAATGTATATTTTTACAAGTTTTTACTTTACTGTAGTTATGTATAGTATGGTACTCTACAGTGTATTTATGCTCTAGGTTTTATGGGTATTAAGGCGGGTATGAGCACTGTATTTTCCATTTTTATGGATGAAATAGACTTGACTTGGAGACATAAATACTTTTAGGCGCCAGCCATTTACGTAGTTTCTGATTCTTACAGATTTTGTCCTATAGCTTGTGCATAAAATGTTTAATTTCATTAATTGCTGGACAAATATTACAGTATAGGACTCTTTGATGAAATTACTGCCAGACCACCTAAAGGAATTATGTAAAGGAAACCAAATGTAGATGACTAGTAGCCCAGATAGATAACAATAGAATGATAAATAAGCAGTAGGGGTGGAACGGTACATATCTTCACATTGAACAGCACGGCCTTTATAGCGTCGTCACTCTACTTTAGCGCCACATTAACCGAAGATTTTAATGTTTGTTGTGGATCCTTCCAGGTCCCTCTGCACCTCCTCGGTGGCGTCCATGGCCAGCAGTACCTGCACCTCCGCATCAGTCCACTTTTCTGAGCTCAGCACTCTGTTTTACTCTGTCCATTCTCGAATTACTACGAGAATGGACGGAGTAAAACAGTATGTTTTGCCAACACAGACGGCATGGTTTTTAGAGATGATGCTGTGGGTTGTGACTAGGTCACTATTCGGCAAGGGGAAAATACTCTGCCCTGAAGCAGGAGCTGAAAGAGTTACAGGAACTGAAGTCAGAGGAACTTAATAATCCCCAAATTGGTCCAACGCTATGTTCTAGGAACTGCAAAAATCCCTCCGGTTGGAAAGCGGTCTGTTCGAGTCCTGAATGGAAGAACAGCCTTCAGTGTTTACCTGTTTTTCTACCATCATATCTTTTGGTGTTTGCAGGTTCTGGGTCGAGTCCGCCGGCTGCTCAGCGTCCAGGATCCTCCTGACCTCAGACCTCCTCAGCCTATCTTTAAACGACACAGCAGCGACGCAACAGGAAGCTTCTTCCCAGACTTCAGGTACTAAAGGAACCCATATTGATTTTAATTAAATGTTATTTGGGCAGCGAGATAGCTCAGTGGTTAGCTCTGTATGTTGGTCTGTCTGACATCCATTTTATGTCAATCCAACCAGGGTTTACCCACGTCCAGAGGACATGGGTCTACCCCCCACCGCCATAGACACCCTGTCCACCTTAAGGGAGGTCAGCAGCGACTCTCCATCCCCTGAAAGCTCACCCTTTACTGTTTTCCCCCGGCTCGTCATAAGTCCGCCGTTGTCCAGTGACGTCTGTCACAAGACGGATTCTTCTGGAAATGGTGAAGCGGCAAAACCTCATAATGGACTGGATCCCTCCCCCACTGAGGAAGCACCAGGCTTAGATACCCCGAGGTAATTTAGTGTCATGACTTTTGACTTTCCCCTGATTGTTTGTCCAAATCTGAAACCATTAAACCACCTTTTTGTGCTCATGTTTTGAGATGATGGGATTACCAAAATGACTAGAACCACATCCGGTCTCAGCTTTGCTGTTATGGTCTGACTAATTCTATGTATTTCTAGGCCCGGCTCCTCGATGTGTTGTTCCCCCACCCAGCTAGGACCCAAGAAATTCCGCTGGACAAGTCACCCACCAACCCGTCCACGGGGGCGCCAGTTCTCCCTGCAGTTCTCCAGGCAGTCATCGAAAGGGTCGGTCCGAAGCCTGCCAAGCCCGAAGGGCCTGGGTAGGCGGAGACGAGGCCTGGCTCGCTTCCAATCCCGACGATCACCCGGTCCAACTTCGGACACTCTGCAGCTCCCTGACCTAGAGTACGACCACGACTTCCAAGGAGTGGCAGAGACTACGGACGACGTGGAGGAAGGAACCAACAGCAGCGAAGACATCACAAACCTGGACAGCCAAACGCAGAGCTTGGAGAAGAAATAAGACACACTCACACATAATACTGCCCAAACAGAGCCAATCCCAGAGCTGGTAACAGTGCCCAAAAAGAGAAGTCACATGAGGAAAGTTGCTTAGAAACCTCCAACCTTTGAAGAGATGCATGTTGCCAGCTTAGTTACTGGAGATAAATCCTCACCCTGAGCTGAACATGTACACCAAAAAAACACAAAAGATACTAAAGAATACTAATACTCGTCACAATCAACTTTAAGATCAGAAAATGGGCAACTTGGGCAAAGAAGGGAAGAGCAAGCAACAACCACTTGGGCTCAGCTTGATAAGATGAAACATTCAAGATAAAAGCCTTTTTTAATGCCTTAATATTTTAACACACATAAGAAAGAAGTGAAATTACCCACCAAGAGCTGAACCTGTTGTGGAAACAATGTGTAGACTGTCGAGGAAAGTTGGGTCACTCACTTCAATACAGCCAGCGTTGTCTTTGAGGCCATCTGGTGGCCATTAAAGGAACTGCAGCTGGTTCCAACCACTGACTGTAAATATTAATGGACAACGCATCCGGTTCGGCAACTGCAAATGTGGAAGTGCCTTAAACCTGCATCCTACCTGATCTCCAGCAGGGGGGGACTCCTTAAACCTGCATCCTACCTGATCTCCAGCAGGAGGAGACTCCTTAAACCTGCATCCTACCTGATCTCCAGCAGGGGGGGACTCCTTAAACCTGCATCCTACCTGATCTCCAGCAGGGGGGGACTCCTTAAACCTGCATCCTACCTGATCTCCAGCAGGGGGGACTCCTTAAACCTGCATCCTACCTGATCTCCAGCAGGGGGGGGGACTCCTTAAACCTGCATCCTACCTGATCTCCAGCAGGGGGGGACTCCTTAAACCTGCATCCTACCTGATCTCCAGCAGGGGGGACTCCTTAAACCTGCATCCTACCTGATCTCCAGCAGGGGGACTCCTTAAACCTGCATCCTACCTGATCTCCAGCAGGGGGGACTCCTTAAACCTGCATCCTACCTGATCTCCAGCAGGGGGGGGACTCCTTAAACCTGCATCCTACCTGATCTCCAGCAGGGGGGACTCCTTAAACCTGCATCCTACCTGATCTCCAGCAGGGGGGGACTCCTTAAACCTGCATCCTACCTGATCTCCAGCAGGGGGGGACTTCTTAAACCTGCATCCTACCTGATCTCCAGCAGGGGGGACTCCTTAAACCTGCATCCTACCTGATCTCCAGCAGGGGGGTACTTCTTAAACCTGCATCCTACCTGATCTCCAGCAGGGGGGGACTCCTTAAACCTGCATCCTACCTGATCTCCAGCAGGGGGGACTCCTTAAACCTGCATCCTACCTTATCTCCAGCAGGGGGGGGGACTCTTAAACCTGCATCCTACCTGATCTCCAGCAGGGGGGGACTTCTTAAACCTGCATCCTACCTGATCTCCAGCAGGGGGGGACTTCTTAAACCTGCATCCTACCTGATCTCCAGCAGGGGGGTACTTCTTAAAGCTGCATCCTACCTGATCTCCAGCAGGGGGGTACTCCTAAACCTGCATCCTACCTGATCTCCAGCAGGGGGGACTCCTTAAACCTGCATCCTACCTGATCTCCAGCAGGGGGGACTCGTGCGGTTGCTAAAGGAGGTCTGTTTCTGTAGTAGTCTGTGAGAAGGTGATCCACTTCTCTCTTGAATTATTACCTCAGTCAACATCTTCATAACGAGTTCATGGTCTCAATCGCTAGTTTGAAGTCTCTCCTTCCTCTTTCCTCCCTCTCTACCACCTCTCTCCTCCTTCTCTACGACCTCGCTCCTCCCTCACTCCCCCTCGCTCCTCCCTCTCTCCTCCCTCACTCTTCTCTCACTCCTCCCTCACTCCTCCCTCTCTCCCTCTTTCCTCCCTCTCTACCACCTCTCTCCTCCCTCACTCTTCCCTCACTCCTTCCTCTCTACCACCTCACTCCCCCCTCTCTCCTCTTCACTCCTCCCTCTTTCCTCCCTCCCTCTCTCCTCCCTCTCTCCTCCCTCTCTACCACCTCTCTTCTCCTTCTCTACCACCTCTCTCCTCCCTCTCTCCTCCCTCACTCTTCCCTCACTCCTTCCACTCTACCACCTCACTCCTCTCTCTCATCCTTCTCTCCTCCCTTACTCCTCCCTCTTTCCTCCTCACTGCTCCCTCCCTCTCTACCACCTCTCTCCTCCCTCTCTTCCACCTCTCTCCTCCCTCTCTACCACCTCTCTCCTCCCTCTTTTACCCTCACTCCTCCCTCTCTCCCCCTCACATCACCAACCAGGATGGGTGACTCATAGCATACCAATGGGCGTCACACATGCTCTGTCCATTAATATTATACAGTCAATGGTTCCTACTGCTGATTACATGCAAGTACTGACTGGACTCAAGAGGTTTCTAGAACATTTTCTAGCACAAACTCTTCTGCCTTCATGTGATAAGTTTGTTTTTGTAAATGTAACTGAAGTTATGAATATGCAGTATCTGTTGCTGCGCCTGAATCACTAAAAACTGAACTTTTTAAAAATAAAAATAAAACATGACCGATGGCGATTTGTCAATAGGTCACCAGACTTAAATAATGGTGTGAGTACGGCCGTACTACACAGCTCAGCCAATAGTGGTTTTGGGTCTTTAATTATGGTCAATGATTGGTTAATTGACTGTAAAAGATGTACATTAGCACAATGCTAATTACCAATGAGTGCTATTTGTGTTGGTGCCTTTGTAAGAATTACAAAATACTGTTATGGTCATTTTAATTGAACAGTATTTATTGATGATATATAGTTGTCAGCTAATGATTGGTTAGGGTTGGGTTGGGTGCCTGGCAGAGGCGAAGCCAACACGGTCCTGTCCTCTGTCAAAGACGCTGTAAAACTCTGTAAGAAATACATCTCCCAGAATCCACAAGGGGGCTATTGGCGGAAAAAATGTCCACGGCCTGGAAGCCACTGAAACAAAACTCCCTGTTGCCAAGCATCTCCTGGAGACAGAGACAGACAGAGACATGAAGTTTTTAGATGTTTTGAGACATTTCAGTAACAAACTGTGTATTTATGTTAATTTGTCATGCCAACCATAAAATATAGCTGAATGAATTATTGTTTCTCTTAGGGTTAGATATAAAAACAGAACAAACAAAGCAGCGCAGAACCTGACGCTAAGTGGTCTTACAGGGAGGTGTGTTCAGGTGCATTCTGGGCGTGCTGGTGTTACAGGGAGGTGTGTTCAGGTGCATTCTGGGCATGCTGGTGTTACAGGGAGGTGTGTTCAGGTGCATTCTGGGCGTGCTGGTCTTACAGGGAGGTGTGTTCAGGTGCATTCTGGGCATGCTGGTGTTACAGGGAGGTGTGTTCAGGTGCATTCTGGGCGTGCTGGTCTTACAGGGAGGTGTGTTCAGGTGCATTCTGGGCATGGGTGTTAGGTGTGTTCAGGTGCATTCTGGGCTGGCTGGTCTTACAGGGTGGTGTGTTCAGGTGCATTCTGGGCATGCTGGTCTTACAGGGAGGTGTGTTCAGGTTCATTCTGGGCGTGCTGGTCTTACAGGGAGGTGTGTTCAGGTGCATTCTGGGCGTGCTGGTCTTTCAGGGAGGTGTGTTCAGGTGCATTCTGGGCGTGCTGGTCTTCTGTTCAGGTGCATTCTGGGCGTGCTGGTGTGACTGTGTTCAGGTGCATTCTGGGCGTAGGGGAGGTGTGTTCAGGTGCATTCTGGGCGTGCTGGTCTTACAGGGAGGTGTGTTCAGGTCAGGAGGTGTGTTCATTCTGGGTGCTGGTCTTACAGGGAGGTGTGTTCAGGTGCATTCTGGGCGTGCTGGTCTTACAGGGAGGTGTGTTCAGGTGCATTCTGGGCGTAGTGGTCTTAAAGGGAGGTGTGTTCAGGTGCATTCTGGGCGTGCTGGTCTTACAGGGAGGTGTGTTCAGGTGCATTCTGGGCGTGCTGGTCTTACAGGGAAGTGTGTTCAGGTGCATTCTGGGCGTGCTGGTCTTACAGGGAGGGTCTTAAAGGGAGGTTCAGGTGCATTCTGGGCGTGCCAAACGCACCTGGCTGTTAAAGGGAATGGGAGAGGACCTCTGATTGGTTGATTGCATGTTACCCAGAACACACCTCTGATTAATGAAGACACTAAGTCCAGCCCTTTAGGACCATGCGCCCGGCGCACCGACCCTTTATTCCACCGTCCAAACTACCAAAAGTGGATTTGGACACGCCCTGAATGCACCTGCTCTTAACGCCGTGTCTAAGTTGGTTAAAATAGGGCCCCTAAAGTGCAAGGGTCCATCAAACAAATGACAAATGGTGAATATAACCTGTATTTACAGAGGAGAAAGGCTTGATTCAAGACATTTGACAAACCTTCCTAACGTATTGCTCAGCGGTCAGCGTGTACTCTGTTCCTCCGAGGACGAATGTCACATGAGGTAAACTAGACAATCTGGCACAGTCAATAAGGAACTGAAACACATAGACAAGGGGAACAGTATTAGGGACCACTATGGTCTATATAAAAGAGACTTCAGATACAGTATTAGGGACCACTAAGGTCTATATAAAAGAGACTTCAGATACAGTATTAGGGGACCACTAAGGTCTATATAAAAGAGACTTCAGATACAGTATTAGGGACCACTAAGGTCTATATAAAAGAGACTTCAGATACAGTATTAGGGGACCACTAAGGTCTATATAAAAGAGACTTCAGATACAGTATTAGGGGACCACTAAGGTCTATATAAAAGAGACTTCAGATACAGTATTAGGGACCACTAAGGTCTATATAAAAAGAGACTTCAGATACAGTATTAGGGACCACTAAGGTCTATATAAAAAGAGACTTCAGATACAGTATTAAACCACTAAGGTCTATATAAAGGAGACTTCAGATACAGTATTCTATATAAAAGGGGACCACTAAGGTCTATATAAAAAGAGACTTCAGATACAGTATTAGGGACCACTAAGGTCTATATAAAAGTTCAGATACAGTATTAGGGGACCACTAAGGTCTATAGATAAAAGAGACCACTTCAGATACAGTATTAGGGGACCACTAAGGTCTATATAAAAGAGACTTCAGATACAGTATTAGGGACCACTAAGGTCTATATAAAAGAGACTTCAGATACAGTATTAGGGACCACTAAGGTCTATATAAAGAGACTTCAGATACAGTATTAGGGACCACTAAGGTCTATATAAAAGAGACTTCAGATACAGTATTAGGGACCACTAAGGTCTATATAAAAGAGACTTCAGATACAGTATTAGGGACCACTAAGGTCTATATAAAAAGAGACTTCAGATACAGTATTAGGGACCACTAAGGTCTATATAAAAGAGACCTCAGATACAGTATTAGGGGACCACTAAGGTCTATATAAAAGAGACTTCAGATACAGTATTAGGGACCACTAAGGTCTATATAAAAAAGGATACAGTATTAGGGACCACTAAGGTCTATATAAAAGAGACTTCAGATACAGTATTAGGGGGACCACTAAGGTCTATATAAAGGAGACTTCAGATACAGTATTAGGGACCACTAAGGTCTATATAAAAGAGACTTCAGATACAGTATTAGGGGACCACTAAGGTCTATATAAAAAAGACTTCAGATACAGTATTAGGGACCACTAAGGTCTATATAAAAGAGACTTCAGATACAGTATTAGGGACCACAGTATTAGGGACCACTCTATATAAACAGTATTAGGGGGACCACTAAGGTCATATAAAAAAAAGAGACTTCACAGTATTAGGGACCACTAAGGTCTATATAAAAGAGACTTCAGATACAGTATTAGGGGACCACTAAGGTCTATATAAAAGAGACTTCAGATACAGTATTAGGGGGACCACTAAGGTCTATATAAAGGAGACTTCAATACAGTATTAGAAACCACTTCTATATAAAAAGAGACTTCAGATACAGTATTAGGGGACCACTAAGGTCTATATAAAGAGACTTCAGATACAGTATTAGGGGGACCACTAAGGTCTATATAAAAGAGAGACTTCAGATACAGTATTAGGGACCACTAAGGTCTATATAAAGAGACTTCAGATACAGTATTAGGGACCACTAAGGTCTATATAAAAGAGACTTCAGATACAGTATTAGGGGACCACTAAGGTCTATATAAAGAGACTTCAGATACAGTATTAGGGGACCACTAAGGTCTATATAAAGAGACTTCAGATACAGTATTAGGGACCACTAAGGTCTATATAAAGAGACTTCAGATACAGTATTAGGGACCACTAAGGTCTATATAAAAGAGACTTCAGATACAGTGTTAGGGGACCACTAAGGTCTATATAGAAGCATCCAAAAAGCACCATGTCATAGGACCATAGGAAATTTAGCTTAACCTCGTCTATGCTTGAGGGTGTGGCTCCAATCAGCTGCTGCAGGTTGAGGATGTCAGGGGTCGGTCCAGCGATGAGGGAGGTTCCAGTATCGACAATCGCCTGGCAGCCCAGAGGACAGAAAGAACTCGCACCCTGCACCGCGACACTGAAAGGTACACAGGGATCAGGATTTTGAACATTAGCCCTTCTTGTTAGTACAGCGTCAGGATTCCTATTTTATTCATTTTAATGATGTATCACACAGAATCACATTATTAAAAGATGTGAGATACCTGTCCATCTTAATCTGCCAGTATCCCTTAGCAGTCACTGGGAGCCAGTTGATTGGTCCAATGTACAGCGACTCGTCAATTCCGCCTAGCAACAGTTCGCCTTCTGGGTCGCTGCTACTTGTTTTCCTGCAGGGGCAGAAATCAAATTCCAATGAACAAACTGCAAGTTCCATCCATCCATCTTCATCCGCTTATCCGGTATCGGGTCTCGGGGGCAGCAGCTCCAGCAGGGGACCCAAACTTCCCTTTCCCGAGCCACATCCACCAGCTCCAACTGGGGGGTCCCGAGGCGTTCCCAGGGCAGGTTGGAGATATCTCTCCACCTAGTCCTGGGTCTACCCCGAGGCCTCCTCCCAGCTGGACGTCCCTCCACCTAGTCCTGGGTCTTCCCCGAGGCCTCCTCCCAGCTGGACGTCCCTCCACCTAGTCCTGGGTCTTCCCCGAGGCCTCCTCCCAGCTGGACGTCCCTCCACCTAGTCCTGGGTCTTCCCCGAGGCCTCCTCCCAGCTGGACGTCCCTCCACCTAGTCCTGGGTCTTCCCTTAGGCCTCCAGCTGGACGTGCCTGGAACACCTCCCTAGGGACCCTGCTTATGAACCCCACCCAACACTTTCTTATCAAACCACTGAGGCTTTTGAATTCCCAGAGTCCTCTTGGGACTTTTGGGACCCTTTTGAAATCTTTGAAAGCTCGGCAACTCTGGATCCCTTGAGACTGAATGTCTCAGACCATGTCCCTTGTGCGAATTTGCATTTCCTGGGAAGGAATGCTTCTGATTGGCTTATACTCAGATTATTGTATTCTTAGAATCGGTAGAGCTTGAATTGATTGATTGATTGATTTGGGGCTTCTTATTCAATTTTATAGCATTGTAAAACAAATGGAAGTGTTTTTGAAATAGTATTGAGTAAAAAGTTGACATATTCCAGTCTGTGATTATCATCAACATCCATTCCTTTAATTTTAGTCTCAATAATTCCTAATTTCTGCTTTTCTAACTCAAACATTAGGTATAATTTCCTATAAATGAGGTTTATTGACCATAAATTCCAGACCATTATGCTTGATGGTTGTCTCCTGGAGGACTTGGACTCCAGTTTGAAAACCCCAATCAAGTGCAGGGCTGTAGTACTCGAGTCCGGTCTTGGACTTGAGTCCGGACTCAGGACCGTTTTTCTATGGTCTCGGACTTGTCTCGGTCTAGCTAGTATTTGGACTCAGACTTGTCTCGGTGTCGGCCACTGGTCTTGCCCAATATGGCTTTTGGTCTGGACCGAGTCCAGGTGTCTTTATTATGTTGATAATAATATTGGAGGGAAAGGGAAACCCAAAATGATTGTCTTAATACTGTCATGCATAAGACCTTTATTCTGTCCTGGACTTGGACTCAAACCTTTTTGGATTCGGTCTGGACTCAGACTCAAACCTTTTTGGACTTAGTCTTGTCTTGGACTTGACTTGTCCTGGTCTTGCACTTGTCTTGGACTCGACAAAAGGTGGTTTTGACTACAGCCCTGATCAAGTGTGACATGAAAGTTGCTCTCCTTACTCCCAATGTGCCCCTGAGCAAGGCAACGTGCCCCTTATCTGGTTGTACTGGCGAGACAAACTTGTGAGTCACTGGACTGGAAAAAGGGGGTCTCACCTGCTGAGGTAGAAGGAAAACACCGGCTCCTCCACCGTCTTCTGCGCCAACATGTTGTCGAAAACGGGGTTCCCAAGGATCTCTGCCAGGGACGGGTACCCCATCCCCAGAACGCCGTCAAACTTCGCCCTCACGAAAGCGGAACCGGGTTCATAAACCGACTCCCCAAACTCCTGGTTCAGGATGGACAGATCCCCGACCTGGAGCAGAAGACAACTGTTAGCAGAATGTTATAAAAGTCTTGAAACACATCTTGAAATCTTTCACAGACTGTGGACCTCAGGACACCACAGACTGTGGAATGCTCTCCCTGACCACCTGAGGACACCACAGACTGTGGACCTGGATTCAGAGTATTTTTTTCCTGTATCTGTCCTCAGTGTGTCCTCAGGTGGTCAGGGAGAGCATTCCACAGTCTGTGGTGTCTTCAGCTCCACAGTCTATGGTGTCCTCAGGTGGTCAGGGAGAGCATTCCACAGTCTGTGGTGTCCTCAGGTCCACAGTCTGTGGGGTCCTCAGGTCCATTCCACAGTCTGTGGTGTCCTCAGGTCCACAGTCTGTGGGGTCCTCAGGTCCACAGTATGTGTGTGTGTGTGTGTGTCTGACACACACACACACACACTTGAGAGAGGTGGAAACTGGACAATATTATCTGTTTTGTGCAATAACACCGGCTTTAAATGTGTGCTATTATTAGTAGTAGTAGTAGTAGTAGTAGTAGTAGTAGTAGTAGTAGTAGTAGTAGTAGTAGTAGTAGTACTTTTCACCATTACAACTCCTTAATTATGTAAATACTTTATCATAACATTCCTTTAACTATACATACATACAAACATAACTCCTTATATTTCTTTATTTATATTTCCACTTGACATTTATACTATTTGTGCGACTGCAACACAGAGTTTCCCTTCAGGGATCAGTAAAGTATTTCTGATCCTGGTCCTGGTTCTGGTTCTGGTTCTGGTTTTTGTTGAGTAGAATAAGAACGGACCTTGAGCGTGTCTCTGGCCATGACTCCCAGCAGGTGTCCTGATCCGTAGTGAATCCCAAAGGTCCGCCCGTCATGGTGGAAAGACGTGGACTCAAACGCCTTGAAACGCCTGTGCAACACTGCGAACACACACACACACACACACACACACACACACACACACACGGACACACGCAAGCACGCACGCACGCACACACACACACACACACACACACACACACGCAACACACGCACATGCACGGACACACGCAAGCACACACACACACACACACACGCACATGCACGGACACACGCACATGCACATACACGCACGCACACACGCACACACACACACGCAAGCACGCACACACACATACACGCACGCACATGCAAGCACACACACACACACACACACACACACACGCTAGCACAAACACACACACACACAAAAGCACAAACACACGCACCCACAAACATACACGCACATGCAAGCACACACACACGCGCACACATGTAAGCATAAACACATGCATACCCACCCGCAAACACACGCATACACACGCAAGCACAAACACACACGCGCACACACGCAAGCACAAACACACAGACCTTGAACTTCTTATCACAGTCAGGAACACACTGAACCATGCTGTCATGTAGTCCTGACCCAACAGAGAGTGTTAGTAGGCGGGGGTGGGGGCTCAGCGGTAGAGCGGTCGCCGATCAGAAGGTTGGTGGTCCAATCCCTGGTCCATGTCGACACCCTGAGTTGCTGTGTGTGTGTGTGTGTGTGTGTGTGTGTGTGTGTGTGTAGGGTCGTACTACAGGCTTGGCTGACGCAGTAGGTTGACGGCACCCAGAGGTCCGATGAGCCGGTGTCGAAGATCACAGAGAAGTTCTGCCCCGGAGACCCCAGACTGATCTCCCCGTAGTACTGAGCCTGACACACATGCACATGGCGTTACTAGGAATGGTTGCTGGTTCGATGCCTGACTTACTACTCCTTATTGTTTGATTACGTTGTATGAATGATAATGTTGAAAGGGTAGATGTAGTTTGTTGTATATCTTTGGTTTTGTTTGTCTATTTTATAAAAGCACATAATATAATACACATACATATAATGCACAATATATACTATATATATATATATAGTGTCTCACGCCAGACCTTCCTGCACAGGGCTGTGGAGGAGGGTCTAGTGTCCACACAGCATTCTGGGATGGGAGTATAATGTGCTCTGGTTTATTGGCATTTCTTTAAACCAATCACAGTCGTCGTGGGCGGGGCTAAACACCGGACGGAGCCACGGTGCCGCTGCTAAATAGTCTCGGGTAGGAGGTTGTTTTGGTGGAACATGTGTAAGTCCAGAAGTAGTTTTAGTCGTCAACAGAAAACTCCAATTGGACAGATAGTCTAGCTAGATGTCTGGATTTACCCTGCAGAGATCTGAGGACCAGGTAACCATAGTCCTCAGATTGGACAGATAGTCTAGCTAGCTGTCTGGATTTACCCTGCAGAGATCTGAGGACCAGGTAACCATAGTCCTCAGATTGGACAGATAGTCTAGCTAGCTGTCTGGATTTACCCTGCAGAGATCTGAGGACCAGGTAACCATAGTCCTCAGATTGGACAGACAGTCTAGCTAGCTGTCTGGATTTGGCCTGCAGAGATCCCTGCAGAGATCTGAGGACCAGTTAACCATAGTCCTCAGATTGGACAGATAGTCTAGCTAGCTGTCTGGATTTACCCTGCAGAGATCTGAGGACCAGGTAACCATAGTCCTCAGAAATCAGCCGCAGGTTAGAGCGCCGACACAGAGACAGAGGACGGGGACGGACATCCGTCCATATTTCCGGCGGCATCGGAGCAATCCTGGAAGTTTAACATCGTGGATGTAGATTAAAATCTCTTCTATCCCAGAATGCTGTGTGGACTCGTCAGACCTTCCTCTGCAGCGCTGCGGAGGAAGGTCTGGCGATGCGAGACTAGTGTTCTTACGTCCATGAAGTTGTAGAGCTTCTCGCTGGAGCGCGTCAGCCGCAGGGACGGCGTGCCGGGCGGGAAGCACTGAGCGTAGCGCCGGTTGAACATGTCGGGGCGGGACTCCTTCAAGACCTCCGTCAGCAGGCCGTCGGCTCGCAGCTGGGACCGGATCGAAGGCACCCGCCTCAGAGGAACCCTGGGAACCATTTGCAAGAATGTCAAGTCATGTTCTGTTTTACAGTTGATTCTGTGTGTGTGTGTGTCAAAGAAGCGTCAAAAAAGTATCAAAAATTTGTCAAAAAATCATGACAAAATTGTTGAAAACTCGTCAAAAAAATTGTTGAAAAATAGTGTAAAACTAGTGGTGATATGTTGGTGTTACTGTTGTGTACAGTATATTGATGGTAGTGGTACAAAAATGAAGAAAAGGTTGAAAAAAAAAGCCATCAAAAAGTGATAAAAAAAAAAAAAAAGTATCTCAAACGCGTCGTAAACAAATTGTCAAAAATATCGTCCAAAAAAGTATCAAAAAATGTCAAAAAATGTTGGCAAATTTTGGGTAATTGTTGTGTTGAACGTTTAGTGAAGTTGTATCTCATTTCTTAAAGGAATAGTCAGAGGAAAGTAACAAATTACAATTACTTGAATTACTGTAATTGAGTAGTTTTTTGTGTACCTTTACACTTTGTTTGACGGATTGTACTCTGCAACATTTTAAATCACAATCCTCTGTTACTGAGTACAGTAGATAACATCGACACAGGCTAATTACTGCTAACTAACATGCTAGTTAACATTAACATAGGCACAGGCTAATTACTGCTAACTAACATGCTAGTTAACATTAACATAGGCACAGGCTAATTACTGCTAACTAACATGCTAGTTAACATTAACATAGACAGGATAATTACTGCTAACTAACATGCTAGTTAACATTAACATAGGCACAGGCTAATTACTGCTAACTAACATGCTAGTTAACATTAACATAGGCACAGGCTAATCACTGCTAACTAACATGCTAGTTAACATTAACATAGGCACAGGCTAATTACTGCTAACTAACATGCTAGTTGACATTAGTAATTAAACCTAAACAGCTGATGAAGTCCAATCTGTCTGCAAGCTTCTCCTGTACTATACAGTAATTCCTCTACTGTGCAGTAGAACAGTAAGTTGCGCTATTTTTATAAAAACGTCTGCTACGGAGCCATAACGTTAGCTACAAGCTAACGGAGCCTTTTATACATTGTCATGTTTATTTAGAAATAAACAACGGACAAACAGAGTCTTTAAATGCTTCAGATGTAAAGTTAGTTGCTGTCAAAGTGGCGCCAAAATGAATGGGAGTCAATGGGATGCTAACGGCAGGTGATGGCTTTGTAGCATTAAAATGGCGCCATAGGAGCTACGCTTAGAGGAGTGGCTGACCCCCTTGGCTAATAGACTTCACTGGTCTCTGTGGAAATGTACATCACATTGTTTATTTCTTCTACTGTCTACGGTTAGACGCTCCATATCATAGACAGTTAAAGAAATGGACCAACATATCCCATTGCTCTCTTTAGGGAGGACCCCCTAAACCTCCAAACCCCCAAATACAGAACAAGCACACTTAATTAAAGCACCTACTGAATAAAATCCCTTTGCATCAGTCTCTGTGTGTGTAGTCTGCTTCTTTTGGGGCCCTCTGATGTCACTCAGAGAGTTCCTGTATTTGTACTCAGATACTGTTGTTGTGTTGTTTTCCTACCTGAGCAGCGCCGAGCTCGTCCATGTCCAAATCAACAGCAGCGCCAACACCGGCCGCAACATGTCTGTCTCTGCAGCCGTCCGTCCGTCTGTTAGACGAGTTGTTATCAGAGTTCACTGCTGCTCTGATTGGATCACCTACTACTGTGTGTGTGTGTGTGTGTGTGTGTGTGTGTGTGTGTGTGTGTGTGTGTGTGTGTGTGTGTGTGTGTGTGTGACCTCTGTGCTGTTGAGATTACCTGGGTCCAACAAAAAATCTTATTGAGGAAGTCACAGGTATTTGCTGTTTTACAGTTGACTCTGTGTGTGTGTCTGTGAGTGTGGATGTGTGTGTATGTCAGTATGTGTGTGTGTGTGTGAGTGTGTACAGTATGTATGTATGTATGTATGTATGTATGTGTGTGTGTCAGTATGGGTGTGTGTGTCTGTGAGTGTATCAGTGTGTGTATGTGTCTGTGAGTGTGTCTGTGAGAGTGAGTGTGTGTGTACTGATAAAAGACAGCATGGACATGTGGCATCTAAACTCTTAATTATGTTTATTAATAGAGCATTTGACGGTCCAAACTAACTTTAATGTTCTTCTTAGAGTGTTGTCCTAGGGTCACATTTGACCCGTTTTTTAAAAGTCTCTACATCAGAAATTTGGGATTCTTTCATCCTAATTGTCCAAATATTACATGGATGGTTCCATAAAACGCTGAAGGATCAGTTTGCTACTTTATTGAATTTTGGATGTTTTATTTCCCCCAAATAAAACTTTTACAAAGACAAAAAAATTATTATAATTTCATATAAATGAGGTTTCTTGA
>JAEKDQ010000242.1:0-12000 GCA_026937815.1 Etheostoma perlongum | reverse complement strand
CTCGGTCTTGTCTTGGACTCGACTAGTCCTGGTCTTGGACTCGACTAAGGTGGTCTTGACTACAGCCCTATTTGACACCTTTAACAAATATACTTGTTTTTAATTTTCTAATTAAAAATGAATTACGGATTATCCACTGATACCCTGACTATTATTAATTAATCAGTGGCTGTCTTCACATTAGATTATCCCGATCATCCGTGTACACATTCAGACTGGATCCTACATGCATGACAGGTGTTGTGACGTTGTTGGTTACCTGTGCTGCTCCAGGCCGTGGTCGACACAGGAACCACGCTGCCGTTACTACCAGACAAAAAAACAACAATCAGCAAAAATAACCCCACACAGAGCTCCCAAATCCTGTTTAACCTCTCCCTGGTCCAGACAGTCCTCCCGCCCTGCCTAAAATCATCCCAGTGTCAGAGAAGTCTCCATCACCAGCCTAAATGATTACCGTCCTGTGGCCATCACCCCGGTAATCATGGAGTGCTTCGAGAGACTTGTTCTCCAACATATCAAGGATTACCTCCCCCCAGATCTGGATCCCTATCAGTTTGCATACCACGAGAACAGATCTACAGAGGATGCCATCGCCATAGCTCTCCACTCTGCACTGAGCCACCTGGAGCAGCAGCAGAGCTACGTCTGGATGCTCTTTGTGGATTACAGCTCCGCTTTCAACACAATCATCCCGGGCATTCTCATCTCCAAACTGGTCCCTCTCGGCCTCCCCCCTCTCACAAGGACTTTCTCACCAATCGGCTCCAGACGGTGAGACTGGGCCCCCACCTCTCCTCCACTCGCATGTTGAGTACCGGCTCCCCTCAGGGCTGCGTGCTGAGCCCCCTCCTGTCCCGTCTCTACACCCACGACTGCAGTCAGGCCCACAACAACCACCTCATCGTCAAGTTTGCCGACGACACCAAGGGGGTCGGACTCATCTCAAAGGGAGACGAGGCAGCCTACAGAGAGGAGGTCCTGAACTTGGCAGCTTGGTGCTCGGAGAACAACCTGGCTCTGAACACCAAGAACACCAAGGAGATCCTCGTCGACTTCAGGGAGAACAGCACCGACCTTGCCCCCCTGCACATCAACGAGGAGTGCGTAAAGAAGGTCCACACCTTCCGGTTTCTCTGCGTCCTCATCTCTGATATCTCCTGGACAGCGAACACCACAGCGGTCCTCAAGAAGGCCCAGCAGCAACTACACTTCCTCAGGGTCCTCAGGAACCTGGACTCCAACCTGCTGCTAACCTTCTACCACTCGTCTATCGAGAGCCTGCTGACCTACTGTATCACAGTCTGGTACGGCAGCAGTAGGGTTGTAAGGTCAGCACAACAGATCATCGGCTGCCCTCTCCCCTCCCTGATGGACATCTACACCTCCTGCAGCCCCAGCAGAGCAGAGAACATCACCAAGGACAGATCCCCCCCCCCCCGGCTCTGATCTGGTTGACCTGTTGCCCTCAGGTAGGCACTACAGGTGCATCAGACCACGGACTAACAGACTCAAGAACAGGTTCTTCCCAAAAGCCATAACCACCCTGAACTCACATATGCACTGACTCCACTCCACTGCTGTATTTAGTTGCTCTCAGGACTCAGGACTGTCCCCCACCATCTTTCTTCTCTGCACTATATATACTTTATATTTTTATATTTTATATTCTTATATTTTATATTTTTATATTTCGTGTTGACACTGTAAAGGGGTTGCTTCCATCTCATTACACAGGTACTGCCCTTGTGTATAATGTCAATAAAGGCTTTCTATTCTATTCTATCCCAGTTGATGCAGGAAAAGGCACAAATTGATGCAGAAAAATGTGTTTTTCCTATGATAATAAAATGGCTTCTTTTTCTTCTTCTTACCTGTTCATGTTGAAGTCTGCCTCCTTCAAATTCAGTAGGTACAGAGAGGTGATAGAGATGATGCTGCACACACACACACACACACACACACACACACACACACACACACACACACACACACACACACACACACACAGAGACACACATTGTTTTAAAGGTCCCATGGCATGAAAATGTCACTTTATGAGGTTTTTGTAACGTTAATATGCGTCCCCCCACCCTAGAAATGGTGATAGGTGTAAATCGAGCCCTGGGTATCCTGCTCTGCCTTTGAGAAAATGAAAGCTCAGATGGACCGATCTGGAATCTTCCCCTTATGAGGTCATAAGGAGCAAAGTTACTTCCCCTTTCTCTGCTTTGCCCGCCCAGAGAATTTGCCCCCCGCCCCATGAGAGAGAGAGACATCATGGCTTTCAAACGAGCAAAGAGGCAGCTGGTAAAGCCCCCCCGCACCAAGGCTGAATTTTGAGAAAGAGACCACTAAGGTCTATATAAAAGAGACTTCAGATACAGTATTAGGGGACCACTAAGGTCTATATAAAAGAGACTTCAGATACAGTATTAGGGACCACTAAGGTCTATATAAAAGAGACTTCAGATACAGTATTAGGGACCACTAAGGTCTATATAAAGAGACTTCAGATACAGTATTAGGGACCACTAAGGTCTATATAAAAGAGACTTCAGATACAGTATTAGGGACCACTAAGGTCTATAAAAGTGACTTCAGATACAGTATTAGGGACCACTAAGGTCTATATAAAAGAGACTTCAGATACAGTATTAGGGGACCACTAAGGTCTATATAAAAGTGACTTCAGATACAGTATTAGGGACCACTAAGGTCTATATAAAGAGACTTCAGATACAGTATTAGGGACCACTAAGGTCTATATAAAAGTGACTTCAGATACAGTATTAGGGACCACTAAGGTCTATATAAAAGAGACTTCAGATACAGTATTAGGGGACCACTAAGGTCTATATAAAAGTGACTTCAGATACAGTATTAGGGACCACTAAGGTCTATATAAAAGAGACTTCAGATACAGTATTAGGGACCACTAAGGTCTATATAAAAGAGACTTCAGATACAGTATTAGGGACCACTAAGGTCTTAATAAAAGAGACTTCAGATACAGTATTAGGGACCACTAAGGTCTATATAAAAGAGACTTCAGATACAGTATTAGGGACCACTAAGGTCTATATAAAGAGACTTCAGATACAGTATTAGGGACCACTAAGGTCTATATAAAAGTGACTTCAGATACAGTATTAGGGACCACTAAGGTCTATATAAAAGAGACTTCAGATACAGTATTAGGGGACCACTAAGGTCTATATAAAAGTGACTTCAGATACAGTATTAGGGACCACTAAGGTCTATATAAAAGAGACTTCAGATACAGTATTAGGGACCACTAAGGTCTATATAAAGAGACTTCAGATACAGTATTAGGGACCACTAAGGTCTATATAAAAGAGACTTCAGATACAGTATTAGGGACCACTAAGGTCTATATAAAAGAGACTTCAGATACAGTATTAGGGACCACTAAGGTCTAAATAAAAGAGACTTCAGATACAGTACTAGGGACCACTAAGGTCTATATAAAGAGACTTCAGATACAGTATTAGGGACCACTAAGGTCTATATAAAAGAGACTTCAGATACAGTATTAGGGTACCACTAAGGTCTATATAAAGAGACTTCAGATCCAGTACTAGGGACCACTAAGGTCTATATAAAGAGACTTCAGATCCAGTACTAGGGACCACTAAGGTCTATATAAAAAAGACTTCAGATCCAGTACTAGGGACCACTAAGGTCTATATAAAGAGACTTCAGATCCAGTATTAGGGACCACTAAGGTCTATATAAAAGAGACTTCAGATACAGTATTAGGGACCACTAAGGTCTATATAAAAAAGACTTCAGATACAGTATTAGGGACCACTAAGGTCTATATAAAAGAGACTTCAGATACAGTATTAGGGACCACTAAGGTCTATATAAAGAGACTTCAGATACAGTATTAGGGACCACTAAGGTCTATATAAAAGAGACTTCAGATACAGTATTAGGGACCACTAAGGTCTATATAAAAGAGACTTCAGATACAGTATTAGGGACCACTAAGGTCTATATAAAAGAGACTTCAGATACAGTATTAGGGACCACTAAGGTCTATATAAAAAAGACTTCAGATACAGTATTAGGGACCACTAAGGTCTATATAAAAGAGACTTCAGATACAGTATTAGGGACCACTAAGGTCTATATAAAAGAGACTTCAGATCCAGTATTAGGGACCACTAAGGTCTATATAAAAGAGACTTCAGATACAGTACTAGGGACCACTAAGGTCTATATAAAGAGACTTCAGATCCAGTATTAGGGACCACTAAGGTCTATATAAAAGAGACTTCAGATACAGTATTAGGGGACCACTAAGGTCTATATAAAAAAGACTTCAGATACAGTATTAGGGACCACTAAGGTCTATATAAAAGAGACTTCAGATACAGTATTAGGGACCACTAAGGTCTATATAAAAAAGACTTCAGATACAGTATTAGGGACCACTAAGGTCTATATAAAAGAGAGACTTCAGATACAGTATTAGGGACCACTAAGGTCTATATAAAAGAGACTTCAGATACAGTATTAGGGACCACTAAGGTCTATATAAAAGAGACTTCAGATACAGTATTAGGGACCACTAAGGTCTATATAAAAGAGACTTCAGATACAGTATTAGGGACCACTAAGGTCTTAATAAAAGAGACTTCAGATACAGTATTAGGGACCACTAAGGTCTATATAAAAGAGACTTCAGATACAGTATTAGGGACCACTAAGGTCTATATAAAGAGACTTCAGATACAGTATTAGGGACCACTAAGGTCTATATAAAAGTGACTTCAGATACAGTATTAGGGACCACTAAGGTCTATATAAAAGAGACTTCAGATACAGTATTAGGGGACCACTAAGGTCTATATAAAAGTGACTTCAGATACAGTATTAGGGACCACTAAGGTCTATATAAAAAGAGACTTCAGATACAGTATTAGGGACCACTAAGGTCTATATAAAAAGAGACTTCAGATACAGTATTAGGGACCACTAAGGTCTATATAAAAGAGACTTCAGATACAGTATTAGGGACCACTAAGGTCTATATAAAAGAGACTTCAGATACAGTATTAGGGACCACTAAGGTCTAAATAAAAGAGACTTCAGATACAGTACTAGGGACCACTAAGGTCTATATAAAGAGACTTCAGATACAGTATTAGGGACCACTAAGGTCTATATAAAGAGACTTCAGATACAGTATTAGGTACCACTAAGGTCTATATAAAGAGACTTCAGATCCAGTACTAGGGACCACTAAGGTCTATATAAAGAGACTTCAGATCCAGTACTAGGGACCACTAAGGTCTATATAAAAAAGACTTCAGATCCAGTACTAGGGACCACTAAGGTCTATATAAAGAGACTTCAGATCCAGTATTAGGGACCACTAAGGTCTATATAAAAAAGAGACTTCAGATACAGTATTAGGGACCACTAAGGTCTATATAAAAAGACTTCAGATACAGTATTAGGGACCACTAAGGTCTATATAAAAGAGACTTCAGATACAGTATTAGGGACCACTAAGGTCTATATAAAAAAGACTTCAGATACAGTATTAGGGACCACTAAGGTCTATATAAAAGAGACTTCAGATACAGTATTAGGGACCACTAAGGTCTATATAAAAAAGACTTCAGATACAGTATTAGGGACCACTAAGGTCTATATAAAAGAGACTTCAGATACAGTATTAGGGACCACTAAGGTCTATATAAAAAAGACTTCAGATACAGTATTAGGGACCACTAAGGTCTATATAAAAGAGACTTCAGATACAGTATTAGGGACCACTAAGGTCTATATAAAAGAGACTTCAGATCCAGTATTAGGGACCACTAAGGTCTATATAAAAGAGACTTCAGATACAGTACTAGGGACCACTAAGGTCTATATAAAGAGACTTCAGATCCAGTATTAGGGACCACTAAGGTCTATATAAAAGAGACTTCAGATACAGTATTAGGGACCACTAAGGTCTATATAAAAAAGACTTCAGATACAGTATTAGGGACCACTAAGGTCTATATAAAAGAGACTTCAGATACAGTATTAGGGACCACTAAGGTCTATATAAAAAAGACTTCAGATACAGTATTAGGGACCACTAAGGTCTATATAAAAGAGACTTCAGATACAGTATTAGGGACCACTAAGGTCTATATAAAAGAGACTTCAGATACAGTATTAGGGACCACTAAGGTCTATATAAAAAAGACTTCAGATACAGTACTAGGGACCACTAAGGTCTATATAAAGAGACTTCAGATACAGTATTAAAGGACCACTAAGGTCTATATAAAAGAGACTTCAGATACAGTATTAGGGACCACTAAGGTCTTAAAAAAGAGACTTCAGATACAGTATTAGGGACCACTAAGGTCTATATAAAAGAGACTTCAGATACAGTATTAGGGACCACTAAGGTCTATATAAAGAGACTTCAGATACAGTATTAGGGACCACTAAGGTCTATATAAAAGAGACTTCAGATACAGTATTAGGGACCACTAAGGTCTATATAAAAGAGACTTCAGATACAGTATTAGGGACCACTAAGGTCTATATAAAAGAGACTTCAGATACAGTATTAGGGGACCACTAAGGTCTATATAAAAGTGACTTCAGATACAGTATTAGGGACCACTAAGGTCTATATAAAAGAGACTTCAGATACAGTATTAGGGACCACTAAGGTCTATATAAAAGAGACTTCAGATACAGTATTAGGGACCACTAAGGTCTATATAAAAGAGACTTCAGATACAGTATTAGGGACCACTAAGGTCTATATAAAAGAGACTTCAGATACAGTATTAGGGACCACTAAGGTCTAAATAAAAGAGACTTCAGATACAGTACTAGGGACCACTAAGGTCTATATAAAGAGACTTCAGATACAGTATTAGGGACCACTAAGGTCTATATAAAGAGACTTCAGATACAGTATTAGGTACCACTAAGGTCTATATAAAGAGATCCAGTACTAGGGACCACTTCTATATAAAGATCTTCAGATCAGTACTAGGGACCACTAAGGTCTATATAAAAAAGACTTCAGATCCAGTACTAGGGACCACTAAGGTCTATATAAAGAGACTTCAGATCCAGTATTAGGGACCACTAAGGTCTATAAAAAGAGACTTCAGATACAGTATTAGGGACCACTAAGGTCTATATAAAAAAGACTTCAGATACAGTATTAGGGACCACTAAGGTCTATATAAAAGAGACTTCAGATACAGTATTAGGGACCACTAAGGTCTATATAAAAAGACTTCAGATACAGTATTAGGGACCACTAAGGTCTATATAAAAGAGACTTCAGATACAGTATTAGGGACCACTAAGGTCTATATAAAAAGAGACTTCAGATACAGTATTAGGGACCACTAAGGTCTATAAAAGAGACTTCAGATACAGTATTAGGGACCACTAAGGTCTATATAAAAAAAAGACTTCAGATACAGTATTAGGGACCACTAAGGTCTATATAAAAGAGACTTCAGATACAGTATTAGGGACCACTAAGGTCTATATAAAAGAGACTTCAGATCCAGTATTAGGGACCACTAAGGTCTATATAAAAGAGACTTCAGATACAGTACTAGGGACCACTAAGGTCTATATAAAGAGACTTCAGATCCAGTATTAGGGACCACTAAGGTCTATATAAAAAGAGACTTCAGATACAGTATTAGGGACCACTAAGGTCTATATAAAAAGACTTCAGATACAGTATTAGGGACCACTAAGGTCTATATAAAAGAGACTTCAGATACAGTATTAGGGACCACTAAGGTCTATATAAAAAAGACTTCAGATACAGTATTAGGGACCACTAAGGTCTATATAAAAGAGACTTCAGATACAGTATTAGGGACCACTAAGGTCTATATAAAAGAGACTTCAGATACAGTATTAGGGACCACTAAGGTCTATATAAAAAAGACTTCAGATACAGTACTAGGGACCACTAAGGTCTATATAAAGAGACTTCAGATACAGTATTAGGGACCACTAAGGTCTATATAAAGAGACTTCAGATACAGTATTAGGTACCACTAAGGTCTATATAAAGAGACTTCAGATCCAGTACTAGGGACCACTAAGGTCTATATAAAGAGACTTCAGATCCAGTACTAGGGACCACTAAGGTCTATATAAAAAAGACTTCAGATCCAGTACTAGGGACCACTAAGGTCTATATAAAGAGACTTCAGATCCAGTATTAGGGACCACTAAGGTCTATATAAAAGAGACTTCAGATACAGTATTAGGGACCACTAAGGTCTATATAAAAAGACTTCAGATACAGTATTAGGGACCACTAAGGTCTATATAAAAGAGACTTCAGATACAGTATTAGGGACCACTAAGGTCTATATAAAAAAGACTTCAGATACAGTATTAGGGACCACTAAGGTCTATATAAAAAGAGACTTCAGATACAGTATTAGGGACCACTAAGGTCTATATAAAAGAGACTTCAGATACAGTATTAGGGACCACTAAGGTCTATATAAAAGAGACTTCAGATACAGTATTAGGGACCACTAAGGTCTATATAAAAAAAAAGACTTCAGATACAGTATTAGGGACCACTAAGGTCTATATAAAAGAGACTTCAGATACAGTATTAGGGACCACTAAGGTCTATATAAAAGAGACTTCAGATCCAGTATTAGGGACCACTAAGGTCTATATAAAAGAGACTTCAGATACAGTACTAGGGACCACTAAGGTCTATATAAAGAGACTTCAGATCCAGTATTAGGGACCACTAAGGTCTATATAAAAGAGACTTCAGATACAGTATTAGGGACCACTAAGGTCTATATAAAAAAGACTTCAGATACAGTATTAGGGACCACTAAGGTCTATATAAAAGAGAGACTTCAGATACAGTATTAGGGACCACTAAGGTCTATATAAAAAAGACTTCAGATACAGTATTAGGGACCACTAAGGTCTATATAAAAGAGACTTCAGATACAGTATTAGGGACCACTAAGGTCTATATAAAAGAGACTTCAGATACAGTATTAGGGACCACTAAGGTCTATATAAAAAAGACTTCAGATCCAGTACTAGGGACCACTAAGGTCTATATAAAGAGACTTCAGATCCAGTATTAGGGACCACTAAGGTCTATATAAAAGCATCCAAAGAGCACCATGTTGTGGGACCTTTACATATTAATATATATCTTTCTCTAATTAACAAAAGACTTCTATGTGGTGAAAACAGGAAGTGACATCGCGCCTCACCAGAAAGCCATGGTGGCCAGCAGGGTCAGAACGCTGGCCTGGAAGACTTTATGCTGCAGACAGTGTCTGTACTTCTGACTCCAGGACTCCTTCTGACTCCAGGATATCTTCTGGGCTTTCCCAGTTGAGCACGCGTCGGGACTCACTGTCATCGACCCACCGCTGTGTTTCTCGGGTGTCCTGTTGGAGAAAACAACAGAAGCCCAGCTTTTATTTTGAAATCACTGATTCTGAGTCTCAGAACACAAAATAACTAACTTTGGTGAATCCGAACTAACCATTTAAAACACCAAAGTCTCGCAATATGGCAAACATAACTAACGTATGGAGGCAGCGGTATAGCAGCTTATTCTATTTAATCTTATTATAATCTTCTATTTTACCCCATTTTAATTGTTTCATTGTCTTTTTTAATGCCTCTCTGTCTCATGTAAATGTGTTGTATTTATATAGCACTTTTCTAGTCTTAACAACTACTCAACGCGCTTTTACATCATACAGGATACATTCACACACATTCATACACTGTGGCCGAGGCTGCCGTACAAGGTGCCACCTGCTCATCAGATACACACTCACACACATACACACCTGCTCATCAGATACACACTCACACACATCTACACACCTGCTCATCAGATAAACACTCACACACATCTACACACCTGCTCATCAGATACACACTCACACACATACACACCTGCTCATCAGATACACACTCACACACATCTACACACCTGCTCATCAGATACACACTCACACATATCTACACACCTGCTCATCAGATAAACACTCACACACATTCACACTCCGATGCGCAGCATCGTGGGCAACTCGGGGTTCAGTGTCTTGCCCAAGGACACTTCGACATGGGGGATTGAACCACCAACCTTCCAATTGGCAAGCAACCGCTCTACCATTGAGCCACAGCCACCCCCATGTAAAGCACAGGAAGGGAACATGAGGACAACATGAAGACAACATGAGGACAACATGAGGGCAACATGAGGGCAACATGAGGGCAACATGAGGACAACATGAGGGCAACATGAGGACAACATGAGGGACAACATGAGGACACCATGAGGGCAACATGAGGACAACATGAAGACAACATGAAGACAACATGAGGACAACATGAGGGCAACATGAAGACAACATGAGGACAACATGAGGACAACATGAAGACAACATGAAGACAATATGAGGATAACATGAGGGTAACATGAGGGCAACATGAAGACAACATGAGGGCAACATGAGGGCAACATGAGGACAACATAAGGACAACATGGGGACAACATGAGGACAACATGAGGGCAACATGAGGGCAACATAAGGACAACATGAGGGCAACATGAAGACAACATGAGGACAACATGAGGACAACATGAAGACAACATGAGGACAACATGACGGCAACATGAAGACAACATGAAGACAACATGAGGATAACATGACGGCAACATGAAGACAACATGAAGACAACATGAGGATAACATGAGGGCAACATGAAGACAATGTGAAGACAACATAAAGACAACATGAGGGCAACATGAGGGCAACATGAGGACAACATGAAGACAACATGAGGACAACATGAGGACAACATGAAGACAACATGAGGACAACATGAGGACAACATGAAGGTTAAAACCAAATGCTATTGTTATAACAACAATAGGATTTATGTCAGAGCAGATGAATGAGTTCCTATATGTGTGGTATGATGGGCGGAGGTACCCGTTGGAGCGCAGACTCCCCGTCAGGCTCTTCAGCTTCGCCAGTCGGCGGTTCCAGACCTCCAGCTCGTTGATTCGAGTCTCCAGATTGTCAGTGAGCTTGGACAGCTGCTGCACGGCCCCCACGTTCTCCATGAAGATCTGCTCCTGGAGGAGGAGGAGGAGGAGGCAGTTCAGTTTCTACACAAAGTCTCTGTCAAGTGCACAATAATATATAGGAGGAGGAGGAGGAGGAGGAGGAGGAGGAGGAAGAGGAGGAGGAAGAGGAGGAGGAGGAGGCAATACAGCTTCTACACAAATTCCCTGTCAACTGCACAATAACCTATAGGAGGAGGAGTAGGAGGAGGAAGAGGAAGAGGAAGAGGAAGAGGAAGAGGAGGAGGAAGAGATTACTTTGTCCACCATGAGGAAGTTATGAATCTTCTCTCCATCAGAACAGGAGACGTCTCCAACCTCCGTCACCGCTGAAGGCAGCAGCTCCTTCACCTCCTGAGCGATTATACCTGGAACATCACGCCATCGGGTCATTAGAACACTATAGATTAATACTGTAATAATGCAGATTATAGATGATAGATTAACTACTGTAAGAAAGTGTCTTGTCACCTGTCTGGTGGGTGTGGTCTATTCCCATCGTGGAGGCAAACTCCGGTTTATAATCAAACTCAACAATTCTCATCTGAGTGATCCTCTTCAGCTGCTGCTCAGGGTCCACCTGGCAAACAAGTAGAAACAAGCAGGTTTACCAGTAGAAACCAGCAGATGAGCAGGTTTTACATGAGGACGACATGAGGGCAACATGAAGACAACATGAGGGCAACATAAGGACAACATGAGGACAACATGAGGACAACATGAGGGCAACATGAGGGCAACATGAAGACAACATGAGGACAACATGAGGGCAACATGAGGACAACATGAGGACAACATGAGGACAACATGAAGGCAACATGAGGACAACATGA
>JAEKDQ010000239.1:0-17000 GCA_026937815.1 Etheostoma perlongum | reverse complement strand
TTGACAGTTCACGGCCTGTCAATCAAAGCTTGTCCATGGCACGGGGTTGCCTACGTTTCATCGCAGTGACTTTGACACTTTGGTCGGATAATATTGTCTTGTTTAGCGGTCGGTTGCACGGCAAGACACTCAAAGGAATCGGCAGTTCAGTTTTTCTGGTAAGTAAAATTATATTTAGTTTTAACACAGTTTTTCGTTAGCCAACGTTAGCATCTCAATTAATATCAGTTAGCTAGCTACTAGATTGCACCTTGCTAAGCAAGCTAGCGGGCTAACTAATAATGCTATGCAGACCGTATAAACGCATACAGTCTATGTATAAACGTATTAAAATATTTTTAATGTTACAGTCGACATAGTATATGCACCGATCTCGCCTGTGATCTGTAATAGGTGGTATTAGTGCTAATCGATGCGCATGTAATGGTAACGTTAGCTTAAAATCAAATCCTGATGTAGCTAACGTTAAATTGCAAATTCATAAACCCTGTTAGCACGGGGTAAGGTTGTTTTGGGACAGCGTGTGATTTAGAAATAAGCCCTCACATCTGAGTTTCGTGTGGCGGATTTGCACGTCAAACGTAGACCTGCTTTTGACTCAAATATATCCCGAAAGTTTGGGCAACGTTACCCGGAGGCGGGCAAAGGACGGCCAGGGCGAGCCGCACACCGCACCCCAGTCGGGGTTGCATATCTTTCTGGGCGAGAGGTTACCGGGCATATACCCTGTCACCCTCGCCGGCAGCACCCCACACAGCATCACCATCACCACACGGACACAGCTGCGGGGGAGCGTTGACTTGGAGGTCCCCCTCATGGGAGTGGGGTCAGATTGTTAGCGATAAAATGGCGCACATGAAACAATTAGACATTATTGTAAAGTTACATTGGGGGTATTACATTATATTAATCTATTAAATATACATTTAAATAATTTGCATTACAGATGCATACAGCAGATGTGGTGCCTTGTTAGTGTAAATTGATAGTATATACACCTTCGGGATGTATGAAACATGAATTTCTTTCCAAACAGACTTCCTTTTGATGATGCCAGGCTGAAGTAATGGTTGGTGAACATGAGGAAGAGAGACCAGCATATGGAAGCACGAAAAGTCCCGTCTGCAGTTCCCACTTTGAGGAAGATCAGTTTTTCAGAGACAAGCAGGTATTATTAATTTAAATGCATTATTTAGTGTGTCTCATATATTAGCTCATATATTAATATAATTAATTGTGATCTACCATGCCTTAACTACATGTTTGTCTTTTACTGTAACTACAAAGGTATCCACACTGAAAACTGAATGACCAGAGCCTACAGAAGGAAGACCTGGTCTATAGAGCGTGTATTTTTGGTGCCATTTCATCTGGATGTGGAAACCAGACTGCGTTGACCACATCCAAAGTTCTCAAATGTGTTCTGATTATAATGATGCCAGAAAATAATTTTTGGTTCAGCTTCTTCTGCTGAAAAGACGGACAAACTTTTTTAAGCACTTGGTATTTAGAGGTTCAACTTCTTGTGGTTGACTTAGTTTCTGCTGTAGTTTGATAGGTGATCGTAGTAACATTAAGTAGTGGATTAAAACTATTTTATAAATATTAACTGGAATAAAATAATGAAAATGCTCTAGCAGTCACCACTTTCCCAGGTGAAAGTATTTTTGGTAATTTCACATAAAGGGTCTTGTATATTTTATGTATTTATGTACTGTTAGAATTAAATATTGACATTGCATATCCTTGTATGGTTTTTAGTTTACATACATGTCTAACTGTAATGATTAAATCAAATGTACCTAATACATTTGATTTAATCATTACAGTTACGGCAATTAAATAAGTTGTTTAATTCTCCTTAGCAATTTGTGATCATAAGTTATGATTTTACAATAGCCCTGCACAGATTAAACAGCACCTAGTGCAAAACGTTTATATTTGTGTATTAAAGCCAAAATAGAAAGACACTTTTAATCAATTACAAATTCTATGAAATTTCCAAAGTCTTCTTGTATGACTACAATGCTGGGTGTTCCTATTATAGTTACTTCAGAAACGGTCGGTAGAGCAGCGGTGCTAGCTCTCAGCTAACGTCAGTCAGATCCCGCCCATAGACTGTAGATCCCGCCCACCGGTCTGTGGCTCCTCTCTCACTCCGCCCTCTCCTCTAAAATCGTCACATCCGCAACCACGATGGCTGCGCCCATAAACGCAAACTCGACGACTCATTTCTGATCTCCACAAACCAATGGGTGACGTCACACATGCTCTGTCCATTAATATTAACGGTCTATGCCTCCAACACACCCGCGAAAATGATGCGGGGGGAGGCGAATTGGCGTGTGTAACCCCGTGTTATCGGCTTTGACATCCAAGAGTCGATGTTTGTCAAGCCAATCGATGCTGCGCTGCACTCTGATAGCACATGTCTGAGTGTTGTTCACCGGCATGGCTAGCGGGGAGCGCAAAGCCCACCCCGTCGCTGGGCGGCACGATCCCTCGTCTCGGCCAGCCCGCGGTAGGGCTTTTCGAAAAGGGCAGTGGCCGGTCACCGCCGTGTGGGGTGGGAGCGGCGACTGGGTTAATGTGTCCCACGTCCCGCCGGCATCGCCGTGGGAGGTGGTTCATTGAGCGGCGTCATCCACAATGGGTGGGCGCACATTCCCGCTGCCGGCATAACGAGGAGGCCGGGACGCTCCGCGTGCGGCAGCGGTCTGTGCTTGTGTGGGGAACGACTGTCCTATCAGCGCGTTGTTCTGAACAAACAAGGGCTGTATGGTTGAGGGGAAAAACGGCTGTTAAGATGGGAGGGAGTGGCCCTCAACATGCCATTGTGTTTCCAACTCTCAGCCGAAGAGGGACAGACGATCCCCGCGTCCCGTCATTGCCACCGTCGTTGCCGCTTGCTGGGCTCGGGAGGCGGATTGGACTAGGTGGGGGCCGCTCGCATGGTTCTCCGACCTCGTGCAGCCTACCGGCCGAGTAATGCCGAATGTCGCTGCGGAGGGGGACCGGTCCCAAAAAGGCCCGTCTGGGGCTATGGGGCCGCACAGACGCATAACTAGCGTCTAACTGTCGCGGGCAGCTGAGACATGTGGATTCAGGTGTTTCGCTGGGCCACAGTCTGCCAAGCCATGACCCTGGACATCGCCACCGTGATCAGGGTGAGGATGGCGGTGGGCTATGTTGTTTGTGCCGCCAGCCCCTGGGAAACCCCGCATCCGTGTCGCCTTGAGCCCGAGTAAACGGGGCGTAGCGAGAGAGAGGGAAGCCTTCAGTTTCCCAGGCTGGGAGAAAGCCTCCTCCACAAAAAATGGCCGAAGCTGTGTGAAGCGCAGCCAGAGTGATGCCCGTGAAGAGGGCGGCTCCGGGGCGTAATATCCCTGCTCAAAAGGCCGCGAGCGGGGGGCTGGCACCTCCTGGAGTGCTATGCCTCTCCGCTCTGCCGCCTTCCTGATGACCTCTGGCAGATCAACGAAGAGAGCTTTGGCGGTGGAGGCTGGGGCCGTCTGAGGCAAAGGGGAAGGCCGCTCGGCGGTGCCCCTGGCCGTTCGGGAGACGGAGAGAGCTCCAGTGGGAGGGCGTCGATCGCTGCCGTCTCAGGCCCAATCCCCCAGGAGAGGGGGGGGATTCCTCCCAAGGGGGGAGGAGGGAAAAACCGTAACGGCGGCGCTGTCCGAGAGAACCGAGCCAGCGGACTCATGCTCGTCGAAAGACGCCGTCCGCCAGCGGCTCCAGGGTGTCGCCGGGTTTCCGTCTGTCTGCCCCACTGCCGTTCCCGTCCCCGTTAGCCTGGCAAGTGTTGGGAAATTTTATCCTTCTGTTTAATGAGTCACCTCAAGTCATTTGAGTTAGGATGTAGAAATTTATTAAAGACGCTGCAGACAGACGAAATGCTTTTCCGGGCAGTTAAACGTGCACGGACCAAATGGAAATCCTGCCTAGCGCAGAGATTCCCCCAAAAGGCACTTTTAACATTGGCGTGCTCAGATAGAAATAGGTTCTCCTTCTGGAGCCTGATTGGTTAGCTATACTATTGCTGGGGCACTCCTTTCTCTGTCTGTCCCTTTGTAATCATTCTCTTGCTGTGGCCTTGATTGTGGTTTCGCAATCTGCCCTGCCTGTACTCTATCAGTTCCTCCCTTGCTTCATTTTTCCTGTATTCAGGATGCTGTGCCCCAGCTGCAAAGCACACTCTGTTCTCAGTACATTCTAGCTGTTTTGCAACATTAATGCAAGCACCTAACTATCCAACAATAGCATTGAATACAAGTCAGCTTTTACGTGACCTCACCCGTGTGTCCTTCGCTTCTCTCAAACTGCCACCACACATGAATCACTCATTTTCCCAAAATTCCCCTTTTCGCACCTGCAAGGTGCGAAGACATTTACTAATTCACCGTGTTACCAAAGATCCCCCTTTAGGACTACAGTGTCATGCTCCCGTCCGTATCTTCCGGCGGCTCCTCTATTGTCAGGAGCGGCATCACCGTATAGGGCGGAGGGGCCTTTTCTTTAGACAATGCGGTGGTGATGAGGCGTGAGATGAGGGTCCGGAGACACGGGATACAGCAGCAGCCACAGGTTACTAAAATAGCAGAGAAAACAGCCAATGAGGTCAAACAAGCAGCAATGAGATTTTTCCATTTTCCAAACATATTAGTCATCCACCCCTCTAGGGGATTGTCTACACCTGATGCCTCGTGCATTTCCTTGGAGAGGGCACGGAGTTGGTTCAGTGCCCTGGTGACTTTCCCATCTGGTGCGGTGTTGTTGGGGATGACGGTGCAGCACAGATCTCCGAACATGGAGCAGACCCCGCCTTTCTCAGCCAGCAGCATGTCTAGTGCCATCCGGTTCTGCAGGGCCATCAGGGAAGTGGGCGCCATCTGTTCTGCCAAACCTTCAATCGCATCTTTAGTAGCATTGCTTAAGCGTAAAACATTGTAATGTACAAAGTTAATTCTGTCAACATTCTTACTTGGGGTAATAGGAAATAGAGCAGATATAATGGGAATATTTTCAAACCCTGCGGCAATTTGGTCTGCTAATTTGAATTCATTTGGCACGCCCCTTGGTATTCCTATACAGTCCATATAAGTAGGACTTTTGGCCCATGGGTCAAATTCCGGGGCACCATTGGCGAGAGTATGCCGTCTTCGCCTTCGGGTCAGCTGGACAGATAGGGAATGGGTAAATTTCACTTGTTTGCCTACTAGAGAGATGGGCATGGCCAATCGCACCATTGCACACACACCTTCGGTGCGGTTTGGGTACTTAATTTGAGAGTAGATACGTAGTCCCCCACAATAGTAGAACAGTCCCAACCTTGCTATGGGGCCTATGTGACTCTCAGCATTCTGGACAGTAACATTGCACCAATCATGAGGTATATTTCCTAACTTTATGGTGGTTTGCTCTGGGCCCCCTTTATGTAATTCAGGACTAGTTGGGCACTGCAAATTGGATCAGTTCGAGGTTTATTGCTTCGCTTTGGGCCACTCATTTGGGGCGCAGAGACTGTTCCTTGCTTTCATTTCCCACATCATCGATACTACCCCTATTCCTAACAGCATGCCAATTAGTATTGTTGCTCCTTTCCCACCCTTTTTCCTTCAGGCCCCCTTGTCCGGACTGAGGGCTGTCCGGACTCCCCAAGCAGCGCTCAATCGACTGCTGCATTTTTAGATCGAATCGAGTGTCCGCCAAATGGGGTCGGAGGTTCTACTGGGGCACAATGTGTCAGGTGATGTCAAGGTGTGCCTGATTTACCTTTTGACCTGGACCGAGTGTGAAGTAATCTCCTTCACTTCGTACGGACCAGTCCACCTGGGGTCAGTCCACTTCCTCTTGTGAACTTTCAACCCTGACCCAGTCACCTACTTTCACCTGGAATGACGGTCGTTCGCCCTCCTTGTGTTGATATGCCGTCTGCACCTGCGTGGAGAGAGCTGCAACCAGAGATGTCAGTTTTCATTCCTGTATTCTGACTTTTCTACCTGTTGTACATCCAACGATGGCATATGACCTCCATCATTGGGTGGGCTCGGTACTTTCCTACCCGTTAATATTTCATGTGGCGACAGATGACTGACTTCCCATTTCTCGGACCTCATGATCATGAAGACCAAGGGACGTACATCTACCCACTTTAGTTTACTTTAATTACCTTAGTTTTCTAGTCTGGTTGACTCTCTCCGCCAGTCCTTGGGACTGGTACTGGTATGGATACACCGACCCCAAGACACACACTATTTCTAATTCCACTCCTTGTAAAATCACTCCATTTATTTGCACTCCTTTGAATCGGTGTATCCCCTAGAGTATTTATTTCCACATTCTTCACTTAATCAACTACTGACTAACTGTCCCTACCACTCTCCTACCCCACTTGTGACTTCTCTCAGTCCATGTCTAACCTACACTTTTCCTATCAATCTCCTACCACGTATTCGTATTTTACTTCACTTGATTAATTACTGACTACTTATCCCTACCAGTCTCCTACCCCATTTATGCTCAGTTCGTGTTTAACCTACACTTTTCCTATCAATCTCCTACCACACATTCATCTTTTACTTCTTGAAATCTTTAACCCTTTTTTCAGGTTTACATAATCCTACCATCCTATCCTGCCCCACATTTGGTCTGTCTGACAATAGACTCTCTGAAACCAGTTAAAATCCAGTCTGATCACACTTGATTTTGTTTTGTCCAATCGCAGAATTTTAATTAAAAGGCTTCTGCTTACCTTTTTTTTGTTGACCGGTCGGTGTGATCAGACCTGAGTCCTCCTGGTCCCGCAGTCAATAGTCCTGTAGGGCTGAATACCCGTACTATACGGGAATCCAGCGAAATTTCCTGGACCTCTAGAAAACCATCCTCTGCTACCATTTTGTTGGGAAATTTTATCCTTCTGTTTAATGAGTCACCTCAAGTCATTTGAGTTAGGATGTAGAAATTTATTAAAGACGCTGCAGACAGACGAAATGCTTTTCCCGGCAGTTAAACGTGCATCGGACCAAATGGAAATCCTGCCTAGCGCAGAGATTCCCCAAAAGGCACTTTTTTAACATTAGCGTGCTCAGATAGAAATAGGTTCTCCTTCTGGAGCCTGATTGGTTAGCTATACTATTGCTGGGGCACTCCTTTCTCTGTCTGTCCCTTTGTAATCATTCTCTTGCTGTGGCCTTGATTGTGGTTTCGCAATCTGCCCTGCCTGTACTCTATCAGTTCCTCCCTTGCTTCATTTTTCCTGTATTCAGGATGCTGTGCCCCAGCTGCAAAGCACACTCTGTTCTCAGTACATTCTAGCTGTTTTGCAACATTAATGCAAGCACCTAACTATCCAACAATAGCATTGAATACAAGTCAGCTTTTACGTGACCTCACCCGTGTGTCCTTCGCTTCTCTCAAACTGCCACCACACATGAATCACTCATTTTCCCACACAAGACTAGAAAAGCTTCCGCCTGTCAGTTTAGCTCTTTAGATGACAGGCGGGGGCAAAGCTGGCAGGAGGCGTGGCGGGTAAGGGCCTGGCCGGCGAGAACGGCGCCGAGGCAGGTCCCGCAGCGGGGGTGGAGGTCCGGCGGCAGGATGTAGCCGGTCCGGCAGGAGGGGCAGACCCGAGCACCGCTGGAATTCTTGAGCTTGTCTTCATACTGCGTAATTGAAGAAAAAGTGGGAGACGAACAACGGGTCCGCTGTGTACATATACAGTAAATGCGGACGGAGTTGAGGCCCGTGCTGGACGCAAGGGCGGGAAAGAAATCTTCACGACTGCGCATGCGCAAAGGGATAAACTCAATAGCGTAGCCTTTAGACGGCGAAGCCTATACGAAATAGAACAGTGAGAACTGCCTGTATTACAGGCTGTAGTGAAGTAACAGGTGTGTCTGGAGTGCTGTGGCCAGGAGGCCTTTGAACAAACTTCATTAGTTTTTTTTTAAAGACAAAAGGAGAAAATCCAAGTTTCAGCTGATATAGTATTAATCATCACACACTCTCTGTCTCCTCACAGGTGCAGACCACCACCATGTGCATCTCCGTCAGTCTGAGTGGTTCGGTGGTTCTCGGCTGCCTCTTTGCCCCCAAAGTGCACATCATCCTGTTTCAGCCCCAGAAAAATGTGGCCTCACTGAGAGTCACAGCCAACCGCTTCAGTGCCACAGTGTCTGCCTCTGCCACTGGCTCTGCCCCCGCCTCTGCTCCCAGCTCCAACTACTCTAAAGGTATCCTCTATATCTGGTACTCATTGCTCTGTCTATTACTGTAAAGAAATTGTAAACACCAGCACAAAGGCATCCATGTTAATGAATGTTTCTGACTGGAAATTTCATCACAAATTTTGACTATATCATAGCAATGTATTTTTCTTTGTGCAATTATAGCTACGACCTAATAGCTAGCAACAGTTAATGCTTCCAAAATAGGACATACACAATTTAGTTTAGTTTATTATCAAAAGGGAAGTGATAAAAATAAAAGTATATAACAATAAACATAGCATAGATTGCGCAGGAGAGGTAAAAACCAGAAAGGGCTTAAAGTAAAACCTCCCCTCTAAGGTTTACAATGTATCCTAATAGGTGTAGTTGTGAAATGTATTAAGTAAGCTGTACTTATGAAACGTCAAATTTCTTCATAAAGATACATGTTCGATAATGTTGGAAATGGTTAACAGATTGAACTTGAACAAGGAAGGCTCATGGCAATTTAATGCAGTTGTTTAATGCAGTTTAAAATCTTTTGAATTAATAACAATGCGATCAACAAGACAATTACATACATTGATCACTTGCAATATGTTGTACTTAGTAAAGCACCACCATAAGTTAAACCTACATTACTGTACATTTTTTCAGCTTATTTTTCTTAGCTAAGCAATTCAAATTAAAATTCAGTCATTGTTTCTTTTCATGTGGGATAAGAGTAAGTCTTATCTTAAGTTAATTAATAAACACAACTAATTCACAGAACAAACTTAAGTGTGTTTTTCTTTTACTTTTTAAGAATTTGGGAGAGCTCAGACTGCTTTTTTTCTACAACTCTACTACAACTATGCATTTAAAGGGTTAATGGCTAGTTCAACCATCACTGCTTCATCTGGACTAAAGACATCTTAGTCATATGAAATTAATGTTTAATGTAACAATATATACCAGAGTATTGTTACTGGTGCATTCATGTGTTAAGTAGCATTTTAGTGCTGTATTTGGAGCTCATTGAAACTGCATTATACAGTAGTGAGTAATTTAATCTGTAACAATGCACAACAATGCATTTTATCAGCTGGTCGTATGTTTTGAACGCAGAGCCCAGGCAGTAAAGTAGCTGTACACAGTAAATGTGAAGTAATAAGCGGAGTAGACGTATCAGGTAACCAAAACAGAAGCACGTTAAAACGTTAAGTATTTTAAAAATGTGCTTAAGAATACTTACTTACTTAGACTACTAGTATATAATACTGTAAATAGTTACTGTTACTTTCCTCCAATGCTAAGCTTGTAAAAAATGTTGGAACTGTGAAAGAAGCTAGCTCTAACCAGCACGCAATTTTGCTTCTAACTTTTGCTCACAATCTGGTCTCTGATCAGTTCTGTTTCTTAACAGTGAAAAACTTTGCTTAGCTAACACCACTGATTTTCCTCTCCCAGGATCAACCTCTAACTACGTGCCAGCAGTTTGTAATGGTCGCGAGGTGGTAGACTCTACAACGTCCTCTTTGTGAAAAAATTTTCCTCTCTAAGCACACCATGAGACCGTGCCATCACCCGTCCATCAAACAGAGCCGTGTATGAACGAGCCCCCATGCCATTCAACATGCTGCAGAGAGATCACTCTGTCTGGGTAGGCTGACTGACAGTGGCAAGGGTAACTCTTTAACTGTGAAAGCTAAATGATGTTCCTACAGCGAGCAGCATGTATCAATTGTAAAGCCTTTTTGTATAGATTTAATATGCTGTGATCTTGTTGGTTTACAGATACAGTAGATGTGATTAAATGCATCGTGCCTTGTCCTAAAGAGTCTTGTTGTCAAATGGGTGGTTGTGAACAATAGTGTTATACAAAACAAAAGGCTATTCTTATCTTGTACTTACAGTTCTGTGAATATATCCAAATGTCGTAGACAAAAAAAATATATACTAGGAAATAAATGTAGCCATTCTGTTCTATAAAACGTGATTAACCATAGTGATTGTGATGAAAAGTAGGCAACTAGACAATATAGAAGGACGTGTTAATGTAGACTGGTATAACGGTTTGTGCTTTCCTGTAATTTATGTAAATAAAATGTTAGTTTTTTTTTTTAAATATTAAAAGATGAAATACCGCTATGTTGGAGTTCACCCTTGCAATTCTTGACACTATTCAGAGACAATAACAGTTTTTTCCCCGCTTCAAAACCAAATTAACATACTTTAAAATATCTTTAGTGGAATCAACATGTTGGATTGCTTCTTATTTTACCAAAGTAAAGAAGCAACAGCTGAAGATGTTAAGTTTGTTACTTTTTTTTTTTTTTCAGCATGCTTTTTTCATCTGCTCAATTACCAAGACTTGTATTTGATGCCTAGATCTATAAGTTGTGACTATTGCTGTAACTACTAGTCTAGTATGTGCAATTATATGTACAGTGCCTATAAAATGTATTCACCCAACTTGGAATTTTATCATCTTTTATACTCATTGGAGTTTCTTGATATTAAATTCTAATATCCATCTACGAACAACACAACCACTGTCTGCCTAGTCTGTTTTTACAGATTAAATGTGCGTTTAATAAGCCTGCAGCCCATCCAGAAGTTACTTTAATAGCAAAATGTCCTTGTTTAACTGTAAAATGTGGTAGAAATGGTATTCCCTCCAAACATTTATGTAAAAACTATTGAATAATGAATAAGTAACAGAACTAATTATGTACCAGTGAAAAGAAGACACCTGCAGAAACTATGACAAAAGTGCAAATACTAAACTAACCAGGCTTATCACCGTAATGTGATTTCTGATATAACATGACATCGGTAATCGTAGTTAAAAGGATTCAGCACACTTAACACTGTAAATTGTATTTAGTGATAGCTACAGTAAAATAATGTAATTATTTCAACAAGTACAATTTTATGCTTGCCTGTAAAGTTAATTGTAATTTCTTTTTCCATATCAAAAATTTGTAAAACATAAAAAAGTAAGAATTGGATCATAAGATGTAAGAAATTAGTCTTTGTTAGTTTAGACAAGATATGCCTACTATACAGCCTTTTCTCACTTACGGCCCAATCCAAACACAGCCCACTTCGCTCACAGTGCTGAATCCGTCACCCAAGCCACAGGAGGAACTAGCAGCAAATACCTCTATAACCTGTATATATGAATATAGGTTAACATTTCGAGTTTTATTCTCAAATAGAGGACATACAAAAAGATACATAGACAGTTTTTAAACATTTAATTTACAAAATAAAAAGACCCTTCCACTACTAACAGTCCATTATTCAGTCATCTTGGCTTCCTCTGGATTTGGAGGTTTCCTTTTAAGAGGAATAACATAGATCCCATTCTTGGCCTCTTTTAGACGCCACCATCGACCCAGCCTGCAGATAAAAAACAAAATGTAGAAGCAGAGGTAACAGACAGACTACATCATCCAAATAGCATTTGAAACGTAAAAAAAAAAAGATGTAAAACCAAAAAGATAAAGAATTATAAAAACTTGTTTTATGATCCACTCTGCTTTGTCGTTTCAAATAGTTTTGTATGTTTTAAACAGATCTACCAACAGTGGTTGTTAACCTCTTCTAGCAGTGCCTGAAACCCTGGTGGAAAAAGCGAATCAAACCAAGACATTGAAAACATAGTAAATAACACCCAATATTTAAAATGTCTGTGTGGGATCACACAATTTCAAACTGATCACAGAATTTGTTAGTGGAACAAATTTTGATTTCACCTGTGAAAAAGGCTGAGAAACGGATCAACACTGCCATCTAGTGTGTATGAACCTGCACTGCTATTTAGTAAATTGATAGGACCTTTACAGACAGTTTCCATGGAAACATGACCATAAGTTCTGTTACCTGTGCTCCTGTCCAACTCCTGCTACCAAGAACTGACCGGAGCTTGAAAACTTCAGACTGTTGATGAAACCGGACTGAGAGACAAAGCAGAGGAAGCGACACAATAAGATATTTTGAGACAGCTGTTATGGATGCCAGGAATGCATTTTAAAGAACGTGTATAAATATAAATAAGAGGAGAAAGTAAGCTTACCACAGGCACACTGAATAGAGGCTGCAGCCCACGGTAATTCTGGCCACACTTCCACACCTGTACCTGTGAGTTGTGTGAACCTACACAGAAGAAACCATGGTAACTTATTAACATCACTACAGACAGAACAACTTAAATATAGCTATACTAAACATAAATGCATCAACTGTTCTACACATGGGATTTTCCAGACACTTAAATTTAGGACCAAGTTAATTAATTATATTGAATAAATTTGCATTCATAAAAGACAACTGTGAAAAGGTTGAATTTAATGCGTCCAGCACATGAAATGAATGTATGCGAGATAATAAAAAGCTGGTAAGGAGTACCCTCACAGCCAGAGGCACCTGAGGCGACTGTATCAGAGTTCTGAAGCGCTGCTACCGAGGCGACCCAATAAGGCTGCTCCAACCCTGCATCACCATGGCGACCGTGAGCCTGCTTTACTGTGCAGAGAGGCTTCTTCTTGTTGACACTCCACAGAGACACAGAGCTAACATCGTTCAGAAAATTGAGAGAGGGTACAGAAATGAATGATAGATTCTGGGAAAAAAAAATTAATAAAAAATAAGTACAAGATGACTAAAAGCTGCTAGTGTCTCACCCATCATCAGCTCCTGTTATCATGTGCTCCTCGTTTATGAGCTGGATACAATCAATTGAACCCCTGTAGGGAGACAATAGTGACAAAGAAAACTATGTCAGTCTAACAGGAAATGCAAGACGAATAGATGAATATTAGAGATGTAGGATTATTTATAAAAGCTAAACATTAGAAAACAAGAAGGCAAAAAAGGAGCAGTCACAAGACAACCCTTAACACATTACAGTTAGAGATGCACCGATTGCACCCTAGGGGGAATTTTATCCAAACCATTACTTTAAGCTAGTGAGGGACAAGACTATACAAGTCACTCATAAGAATTCAACACAGGACATCTCATTGTTTATAGCCGTTATGTTCCTATTGTTGTATTCATATTTCTTCCATTTATGTCAGTATTTAACGAACATAAAAAAATAAAGACATATGTATATTCAAAGGTTAAGAATTAAGACTATTTAACATTCTGCATATATCAATCATTACATGCATACATAATGAATTATAAAATATACTGTATGGCATTCAAGTGACAAAAACTGGTTACATTACTATGACACCTGCACTGATCGGAGTTTCTTACATTATCACCTCACTCTTTGATTGTTTTAAACCCTTCACTGCTCACTTGGGAAAAATCTTTCAACTTTGAAAAGTAATACTTCCTAATTTGACAGTATTAAAATGTGCCTCTTAATAAATTATTGTAATGTGCAGTGTTTTCATATGGAACTGCATGAATTCAAAAGGTGCAAACAACGAGACACAAAACAGAAAAAACAGACGGACTCACTCGTGGCCGTGGAACACCAGCTGAGATTCCTCGGCTATCTTCCACACCCGCACGGAGCGATCTCTTCCTCCTGCGGTCACACAGCACTCACGGCTCAGACTGTCCAGTCCCGTGATGGGGTCCTGATGCCCAAAGCTACAGAGAGTCACAATCACAGTTGAATTCACACTTTCTAAACAAATGCAAGTGGTTCAGAGTGAGATCAATTATTTTCTGATTAGTTACTTACAGAGTTTCCACATACGCATTCTCGTCCACATTCCACACCTTTATTGAGCGATCATGAGAGGCACTGTACAGATCATGAGTTCCCTTCCTGAACGAAAGACCCTAAGAAGGAACATACATGTAATATGATTCACAGGATGACCTCAGCACTGCAATAGCTATACAACTGGTAAGTTAAAAAGGGGTATTCCATTCAATGGAAAGAAAGAGGGAAAACGTACTGAAACAGGCCCTTTGTGTCCTGTGAATTTGTATAGATGTTTACATGTTTCTGCCTCCCAGATCATGATCAGTTTGTTCACGTCTCCAGTGGCCTAAAATATGTTGAGAAAGAGGTTCCTGTTACGTGATGTCACATTTTGGCAAACTACTGGCCAAAGCAGGATGCTGAGAGAATACTACTTACCAAGTATTTACCATCTGATGATATGGCCATACACAGAATATGTGCTGTATGACCAACATGCCGATCCTCTGTACCTTTCCTTCCGCCAGGTATTGTGTGCAGTTTCTTCCCAGCCACAACATCCCCTGAGGATATAAGAAAGACCATTAACTGAAACTACCAAATCAGACCATTAATCTCATCTTCCACCCATGCATACTTCTCTGTAGTATCAAATAATGGATTTTCAGGATTTTAACCTATACTAACACTTAATGATGGAGCAGTCTTTGGCAGCAGAAAAGATGAACTTGTCATCAGAGGTGATGACAAGACAGGTAACTGGAAGTTTGTGTCCTCTTAACACCCTGATTTCTGAAGCATCCGGCGGCATGAGCTAAAAGAGAGACCAGAAATTAAATAAAAAGTCAGTCTGTTCATAAACAGCGGTTTTCCCATATTAAGACACGCTGTCGAGATTGAACAGATACACATCCTCATACTTACATCTTTGGCAATAAGCCGCTGAAGCTTTCCTTTTTGTTCAAGCTGAGGGACAAATCACATACACAGCAAAATCAATAACAGACCAGTGCATGGCAATTGATCTCACATTAAATCCCCCCTAAAAAATAATGTGTCTAAGATCAAGGACAAAGGTTTAGTTTGGACACTAACAAAACCAGGGGTGAAATAATTTGAAATAAAAATGATATTGCCGCAAACACAAATTCATTTATGGGACCCAGTTGAGCATAACATTTGTGTGCTCAAAGATCCACACAGCTGGTTTATGTTGGCCGTTTTATTAATTTAATGATCAAACTGAAACTACACTATCACTAAAATAAACATACAAAAAGTAGAGGGATGGGGTGGACAGCGGCAGGATAATTAAAAGTGAGGGGGTAATGTCTCATGTCCCTTGTGGCAATTACACTCTGATGACTATGCCACAATGACGTACAGTACAGGCCAAAGGTTTAGACACACCTCATTCAATGCGTTACCTTTGTTTTCATGACTATTTACATTGTAGATCACTGAAGGCATCAGAACTATGAACACATATGGAATTATATACTTAAAAAAATGAAATAATTAAAAACCTTACTCCTGTCTTATATTCTAGTTTCTTCAAAGTAGCCACCCTTTGCTCTAATTACTGCTTTTCACACTCTTGGCATTCTCTTGATTAGCTTCAAGAGGTAGTCACCTGAAATGGTTTCCCCAACAGTCTTGAAGGAGTTCCGAGTGATGCTTAGCACTTGTTGGCCCTTTTGCCTTCACTCTGCGGTTTAGCTCAACCTAAACCATCTTGATTGGGTTCAGGTCCAGTGACTGGAGGCGCACCACTCCATCACTTTTCTTCTTTGTCAAATAGCCCTTACACAGCCTGGAGGTGTGTTTAGGATCATTGTCCTGTTGAAAAATAAATGATGGTCCAACTAAACGCAAACTGTATGGGATGGCATGTTGCTCCAGGATGCTGTGGTAGCCATGCTGGTTCCGTATGCCTTAAATTTGGAATAATTCCCCAACAGTGTCACCAGCAAAGCACCCCCACACCATCACACTTCCTCCTCCATGCTTCACGGTGGGAACCAGGCATGTAGAATCCATCTGGTCACCTTTTCTCCATCGTGCAAAGACACGGCGGTTGGAACCAAAGATCTCAAACTTTGGCTCATAAGACCAAAGCACTAAAAAAAGCACCAAAGATTTCCACTGGTCTAATGTCCATTCCTTGTGTTTCTTGGCCCAAACAAATCTTTTCTGCTTGTTGCCTGTCCTTAGCAGTGGTTTCCTAGCTGCTATTTGACCATGACGGCCTGATTTGCGCACTCTCCTCTAAATAGTGTTTCTAGAAATGTCTGCTGCTAAAACTCTGTGTGGTATTCATCTGGTCTCTAATTTGAGCTGCTGTTAACTTTCCTGGGGCGGTCTTCATGTGAGCCAGTTTCATTCATGTGGTTTTGCAACTGCAGCCAGTTAAGGCACACCTGTGTAGTGAAAAAATGAATTCCATTTCAGGTGACTACCTCATGAAGCTCATTAATAAGAGACTAATTAACAAGGCACAAGGGTTTGCAGCACTATCAAAAAAAGGGTTTGCAAATCAAAAAAGGGTGGCTACTTTAAAGAAACTAGAATATAAGACATATTTTCAGTTATTTCACACTTTTTTGTTAAGTATACAATTCCACATGTGTTCATTCATAGTTTTGATGCCTTCAGTGATAATCTACACTGTAAATAGTAATGGAAACACATTGAATGAGAAGGTGTGTCCAAACCTTTGGCCTGTACTATATTTTAATACAGAAAGCACTCTTACCACATCTTCTTGAAGTCTTCCAGCAATCAGATCAGTCTCAAATGAGTCTTCTTCTGCTTTATCTTCCTCTGGTGAATTCAGATCACACAAAAAAAAATATATATACAAGTCATACAAGTCAAGTTAGACCTCTAAGTTATGCTGTTTGGATAATACAAGCATACCTTCTTCCTTTAGCTGTTCGAGGTAAAGTTTGGCTAATCTAAGTTTCTTCTCCTGTGGAGTTTCCTCATAATCAACCTCTTCATTGGACTGTCTTTTTCTGGGCACTACAGGACTGAGCAATAAGAAACAAAAGAACAAATTTACAACTGCTGTGCTAGTTCTGTGCTTTAAAATCAGAACCAAACAGTGGACCTCAATATATAAACCC
>JAEKDQ010000236.1:0-42420 GCA_026937815.1 Etheostoma perlongum | reverse complement strand
GGGAGATGAACCTTTGGCGGCCCAGACTCCACCTCCTGAGGTGGGTGTAGGTGAGGTGCTGCCTTTAAGTTCTTAGAGGTTTGAGCTGTTACGTGATGTGTTCGTTTATTATGTCTCTCTTTGTGAAATGTTGATGTAATATATTAGTATACAATGTATTTGTTGCATGACTGTGTAACGCACACTATGTAGTTCTTTTAAAAGTATGTTTATATTTGTTTTTATAAAGGCCTGACAAGGGACTGGGGTTAAATTAGCCTACACAGCAAGAAGCCTTTTATGCAACTTCTGACTGGGTGAAGAACTTGGTTTTATAGTACCGACCGAAATGTCAGTTTAAATATAAATTATACCTCGTCTTCGGTGCCAAGTTTCGGGTGATTGGCTATTAGCGTTAAGCATTGATTCGTCTGGGAGAAAAAAGCATAGACATGACAGGTTCACGTGTATCTGTTGTGAACAGGTTCATGGTTATTGCAGCTTAAAAGAAATACCACCTAGACCTAAAAGTGTGGCTTCACTTTATTAAGATTCGTGCAACAGTCAGAAATGCAATATATGCAAAAAAAAGACATTGTTGCTAAAACTGCTGATGAAGCACCTGATAGTGCAGGGATCAATTTAAATGAAAGTTGCACAGTGTTTGGCTGCAAGAAATGGGACCATAGCCAGCCCTCCTCCTCTCAGCCGCCGTGGGCAATACAAACAAACTCCAGTGATTCATGTCACCACCGGACTCCGCCTCATCAAAGGGGTGCCACCGAGGCGGCACTGTGTCTGGGATTTCAACAGGCAAGTTTATGTTTATTAATTACTGCAACACTTTCCATTATGGTACTGAGTTAACTGTCTTAACACCAACTATTCCTGCGTAACTTCTGCTTCAATCAAAAACTACTTATTTACAGATAATACTTTGTCCATGTTTATAAAATATATATCAGCTGGGTCCAGCTGGTTAAACAATAACCTTATCTTCTGTTATTTTATATAAAACTGGTATTGAAAAGGGTATCGTTCAGGAACCCGATGCTCCAGTAAAGAAGATAACATTGTTTTCCAGTCTCTGGATTTAATGCAACTCTCTCCTTATCTATTCTATTATAGCCTTGATTGTAACCAGTTCCATGTAATAATGTGCTTTTCTGACAAATAAAAAAGACGAAGAAGAATATCAGCATTAATACTGGAAGGAAGACAAAGAAATTAAAAGAAAATATTCAGACTGCCTGTTTGCATAACTATCCGCAACTGCAAATAGGAACAATAACTGAATAGACATCTTGCTGTTATACTCAACAATGGTCCTGCACTCTCCTTTGCACTGCATAAAAGTTCACACTGCATTTGTTCACAATTTTTTTCCTGGCACACAAATTGTGTTTCTATCTGCGAGGAGCACACAGGGGGCCGACTCTTCAGGAATCCTTCAGAGAGAACCAGGAGCTTCTGAGTAAAGCCCAAAGTGTAACTGCTTTGGAGGGGCACATTAAGACAAAGGAAGGGAAGGGTTACTGAAGGGGACGAGCTGCAAACCATATAATTGCCTCAACCAGACACAACGATATGGGAGAACAGGAAAGAGTGTGAAAAGTGGTGAAAGAGACAGGCCACATGGTCATTTGGCCCATGGAATTTGTTGAGTGGAATTGAATTTGTAGAATATGTCAATAATGTTTTCTATGTTCCTTTGCACTGCATGTGAAGCCCCTCTGCATGTGTTGGTGTCACAAGCTTCATTTAAAAGAAGTTCCACTCGATACATCCTGCAAGTGACAGACTCCACTGGGTCCTTTGGAGGAGGCCAACTGGGATAACAGGAAGAAGGTGCCTTCCAAAAAAAGTAAAGGCCTTTAGTTAAGGCAGGGAAGCATATAATTGCCTCAGACAGACAGAAAAAGAAGGAAAAATGGGCAGAGAAGCAAAAAAGACAGGGAGGAGAGGGTTGGAGGACCAGAGGAAGGGGGTATAAAGAGATAAAGAAGACAAAACTAAAGAATCCAGAGATCTAGTGTATTCATTCAACTTGGGAGGAGGATAAGACAGAGATGACAACAGGCGAGGTGAAGACAATAGGAGGCAGACGAAAGCCGGTGAGCCAGTTCCATTACCTGGTCCTCTGTAACAGGAGGGGAAGCCGGCTGGAACAAATGGACTGTAATTGCACAATCTGTCTTCGGGCTCAATCACTTTGCCCTGCGGAGGCCGTTGGTGAAACACTTCTCTTACACTAATCATAACCTTCTCCTCACCTTGGTCCCCCACGGAAACGTTACCTTTCACCTTCAACGCGGATGTTGCCCCGGAGAAGTGAGGCATCAATGCGTTCGTGGCCGTCATTAACCAGCCACATAATGAACCTTGCATATATTTGCATGCCATATAAATTACAGCGTGGGCGGTTTTGTTGACTCTGGAGTTCAACAGCAATTTTTTTTGAGACAGGCTTTTTAAGCAATCTTGTTTCTCTAATTGTTTGTTTTGTTTCATAATTAACCCGGTGAATAATGCACACTGCATATATTAACATACAATTTATCAATCAACGCCTCTTCTAACTGCACAGGGAATCGTTTTCAGAGTCTGGAAATGTACTCCTACAGCATGTCTTTCCTAAAAAAGATGTGTATATAGTTTTTTGCCTTTCTGGGGCCTGTTGCATAAAAAGTAGAATAAAGATAATCCAGGATAAGAAAAAAGTGCAGCTTGACTTAGTGTGATCTGCTCATCGGCGGCTTAATCGAGTTTGCACGATTGCCGAGCCAGGATGAACAGGATGAACAGGTGGAGCTATGTCCAGCCAGGTGTAGATAGCCAGGATGAACAGGTGAAGCTATGTTGGTGTAGATAGAATGAACAGGTTGGATATGTCCAGCCAGGTGTAGATAGCCAGGATGAACAGGTGAAGCTATGTCCCAGCCCGGGTGTGGAGAAATGCCAGGATGAACAGGTGAATATATGTCAGCCAGGTGTAGATAGCCAGGATGAACAGGTGAAGCTATGTGTCCAGCCCGGAGTGTGAACAGCTGGGATGAACAGGTGAAGCTATGTCCAGCCAGGTGTAGATAGCCAGGATGAACAGGTGAAGCATGTCCAGCCAGGTGTAGATGCCAGGATGAACAGGTGAAGCTATGTCCAGCCAGTTAGATAGCCAGGATGAACAGGTGAACCATGTCCAGCATAGCCAGGATGAACAGGTTGAAGCTTGTCAGCCAGGTGTAGATAGCCAGGATGAACAGGTGAAGCTATGTCCAGCCAGGTGTAGATAGCCCAGGATGAACAGGTGTTTCCACCAGGTGTAGATAGCCGGGATGAACAGGTGAAGCATGTCCCACCAGGTGTCTAATGGAAAATGTCCAGCCAGGTGTAGATAGGGCTTTCTTAAATAGACCATATCCATCATATGATCAGAATGGAGAAATGCAGCATATGTTTCACCCAATGAGCAGCAGCTCAATGGAAAGTAGCGAGGAGGGAAGATAATAGAAGGGAAATCGTCCGTTATCAAGCGGAGAGAAAAGCCCAACAGACTATAGCGGATGACTGAATGCATAAGGATGTAAAAATATCTACTTAACTACTAGTCACTCACTTTTCCTTTTTACAAAGCTCTAGGCTACACTGTGTTTTAATTGCTTTAAATATGCTAGTTTCATGTTTCTGTTTTTATGTGATAAATGTGCTGGTTTTACTGTAAAGTATCTTTGACTAGCCTACCATGTAAAGCACAATATAAATACAATGGTTTATTATTTAGCCTACTTTGCCTTAAAAGTGAGCAGAAGGAATTAATGTTCCTCGGGAAATGGACCCTAAGGACTATAGGCTTAATTCCAAACCCTTATTTACAACGCGTGAACATGTTTTACAACCATATGCACACATTTCTATAAGCTATGTCTAATTCTAAATATCTTTGTACTGTTCATACAGAACAATCAGAAAGGGACAAAAACTAGAAAAAGAAGTGACTTCAATACATTTTGTAAGCATATATGTAAAACTATACTCATGTTTTTTTATTCTTCTGACAAGTAACATTAAAATAAAAAGATAAAGAAGCATTGTGGTGTTCATGTTGTGATGAAGGTAAACTGCACTATATACGTATTTAGGCCACGTTATTGGTCCAGGGATGTGAGACTAATTGAGAAGGTTATGAAACCAAAGTAAGCTATAATAAAAAACATTAGGCCTACATATTAAGGAGTAACACAAACTATCCTTTATTAGAGAAGGAAAAGCAACAAGAAAATGAAATCATGAGTGTATTGGTCTCTGACCAGTCTGCCATTAATATCATCTGGGAATATCGCTGCATTGTCCCACTTAATGTCCGGAGCGTCCTTTATGAACCTGAAGCTGCACAGACCACAGACACCGCGCTGCTCATCTCTACTTTTACAGAGAGAGTGGACACTGAGGCCACCAGGCAACGGCCAGCGGCCACCAGGCAGCAGCCACAAGCAACGCCCACTGGCCACCGGGCAGCGGCCATCAGGCAGCGGCCATCGGGCAGCCACCGGGCAGCGGCCACTGATGCGCCACCGGGCAGCGGCCACCGGCCACCGGGCAGCGGCCACCGGGCAGCGGCCACCGGCCACCGGGCAGCGGCCACCGGGCAGCGGCCACCGGGCAGCGGCCACCGGGCAGCAGGGAAAAGTCCCAACTCTCCCGATTGACACTCCACATCCGGGTGCCAGTGTAACCATTTCTAACCATCTAAACAACTGCTATAGTAGGGTTTAAATCAAACTCATGACAACAATAGTGACAAATAATGCATGTTAATAAAAATAAAGCAGAACACATGCGGAAGACAACGGAATAACTTAAACACGTTTATTTGGGATCAGAGCAGTAGCTGATTTAACACATGAGACTCCAGGATTAATGTTAACTTTAATATCCCGGCTTAATCCCTTATCCTGGTTTCGTGCAACAGGCCCCTGGTGTCCGGTGTTTACTTGTGTGTGTGTGTGTGTGTGTGTATATATATATATATATATATATATATATATATATATAGAGATTGTTTTGTTTGATTTTAATCCATGTTTTCTATACAGTAGGCTAATCTTTTATTGTTTTGTTTGTTTTTTAATCCATGTTTTATTGTCTGCAAAGGATGTTATGACTCTTAAATGTCAGTTTCATTATTATTGTCTGGCTGCAGATTCAAATTTTTGAGGCCAGATAACATTCCCTTTTTAGAAATGAATTTTACACTTCTACAGTGATTGCTCATTTGAAAAACCTGGGAAACTTATTATGGAAAAAAAAGATTTTAAAATACAATGTATTTCAAGACTTTTCTTCCATAAAGGTTTGAGGCCAGCATACATTCAAAAAACTCTCGGAACATTGCATTTAGCCTTTTAATGAATCTAAAATATCTTATTAAGACATGTGTTTTGCTGTTTGTCTCATTTACTGAGATGTTAAATTAACAATATACATCAATATTAAAATAAAACATGTAAACCTATTGTCAAAATAAGAAACAATGATGTATGGGGTGTTGTGCAGCTGTTAACTGGAAACTAATAATCTTTTTGACTTCTAGGTAATTTAATTTCCTGAGCAATTTTTATATCACTTATAAAGTGTACACGTAATATCAGCATTTTGTGCACATTTTAGTTGGTGTGACCTCCTGCTGTGCTTCACTGTCTGTCAAGTGCTAGGTGAGGGTGTGTGTGTCCCTTGTTGACTGTGATCATGCATGTGAGTATGATTTACATTTGCCTGGCTGTGCCTGCATCTGTGTGTGTGCGTGTGTGTGTGTGTGTGCGCATGTACGCTTGTAAGATGAATGTGCCTTTTTTATGTTGGTTTGTGTGCGTGTCTGGTTTTATGTGTGAGAGACAGGCACATCCACAGTACAGTGTGTCCGTATGTCTCCGGTTTCGTCTGTTCGTTTTTCCGCTCATGTCATTTCCCATCGTCTACCTGGGGAAAAAGGTCTGAGGAGAGTCTCCTTGCACCGAGCACAGGTACTGGGAATATTAGGAGCAGTGAACCAGCGATGGCCACTCATGCGTGCTGACTACAGAGACAAACATACATAGCGCTCCAATAACAATGTTAGTTCCCCGATCTAGTGAAAACCCCTTGATGTTGTTTTCTTTGAGGGGCTGAACAGACCTGTCTCTTTGATTAAGGACCAAAGCGGTCTCTCCGCGTCAAACATGCAGTTGTAGTGCTCGCATTGGAAGATTGTGTGGTTAAAGTCAGTAGAGACATTTTTTGGCTGTGCACTCTAGCACATCATATTTTGATGCGACAGTAACTATGAGTAACTAGAAGAGCTAACTTTCAGCTATGATTTCATTTGAATCCACATCCATAGGAGAGAGATTTTTTCTTGCTAAGGCCATTTGGTATGGTTAATTATGCATTGTTGGGTAATGTAAATTGAATATTTAAAAAAGCAAGATTAGGCATGGACGTGTGGCATTTGAAAGTCTACCCGTTATGATTAAAGCTATAGTGCATAGTTTCTGTTGCCCCTAAGAGAAAGTCTAAGTAATGACAACAACACTGTCGGCACATCCACATAATTCAAGCCTCCTCCACACAGTTGCTAGTAGTCAGAGGTGAAACAGAGGATTAAAAAAATATGAACTCTTCAGAAGAGGTAATTATCTTGACTCAAGCTTCTCTGCTTGCGACAGTTGCTGGACGACAATCTTCTGAACATAGTCATACTGAGAAATACAGAGCGTGGTGTGGAGCTGATAGTCTTAGTTTTTTTTTTTCCCGATTGTTAAATACCAGTGGTCACAACTGAAGCCACATGTGTAAAACTGTAGCTACAGTCTGCACTACCAACAGTCACCTGAGCTAAGCAGTTCACATCAGCTGCAAAACTCATTCCAAGCAACACAACTCTTAACACACGTCTCAAAACAGGCTCAGTGCAGCCAACACTATGAACAACCCTCACTGAGAGAACACACACACTGTCACTCAGAACACACAGAGTAAAAACACTAGCATCACCCACCAATACAGAAAATACTTTCTCATCTTTATAGTTTGAACTGTAATTAGCTTTGCATCAACACGTTTGGCAATAGCTTGAATGTAAAGGACGTTCAATCATATCAAAATGTTTGCACTAATGCTGTAATACAGGGTTTCCCCTACCATTATAGGCTTAGACGCAGCACCCAAGCCGAAGGACTGTTAAAACATTGTGAGCATCAAAACTAACTTAATGACTTTCCTCCGATCTAGTGATTGTATTCGGTCCTCAGTGGACTTCTTTAGCAAGTTTTGTCTTTAAGTTTTAAGCTTTAAGTGTTATTTATTGATCATCTGTTTTCCAACATATGAGACACAGATATGGTAATACTAGTAGTATAAAACAATTTGAAATTGAAAATCCCAAAATTTTCTTGAGAGAGGACCCCAAAGCTCACTTTTTTTCCATCCCACACTAATGATGGTATTCTTGAAAACTACAGGGCTGTGTGTGATGTGTTGCTGCTCCACTTTCATCATTTTCATAATGTTAAGGACCGTGCTGTAGTGTATGTAAATTTTGGTGCGCTTATTAATGTTTTACTATTTACCACAGTGCTATATACTCCTTTTCAACAATATTCATTGAGGATAACCCTTCTCCAAATCACCACCACAAACGGCCACGTATACAAAACAATTGTGACTCTTGTTGCGTCTGTGAATATTCACTCATTATTGAGGGAACTGATATCTTTTCATCCAAGTATTTCCACATGGATTTGAGACATTTCCATCATCTTTCTCCCCATAGGTGGGTTAGGATGAATCAGAGTGGCGGCACACGTCTCAGATGGAATGCTGATTAGAATCCCTAATCTGCAATAAGGAATATTCATGCATCTGTGTAAGTGATCTTAGGAGCAAAGCAGAGCTGATGTTGTAGGTACAAATGAATAGCGAGAGCAATTGTTTCTGCTGTTTCTGGTAGAAATGTACTCATTAGAATTCAGCGAGATGCCGAGTACAGATGCCTGAGCACGCTCTGTGGAGATTGAAGACTCCTGACTGTCAAATTAAGTCTTGCAAAAATACTGTTTGGGTTATTGCTTTGCAGGCGTACAAGTATTTTTAAATAGTCTTGCGTTAGTGTGGCTCTTCCATTCGATACAAGCTAAGGAGGCAGAATGATTTTAGCTCTTAGCAAAGCACACAGTTATTTTATGGTAGTGAGCTTTTCTTTGCAATAAATGTGGTGTATTAAAAGTGTTATAGGAAATGATTATCCACATGCATCCAACAGAAACACACAGTTGCACACACACATTGTACTGGAAGTTTGATATGTTTTGTGTTTAAGTAAACTGCAAGCAACACAGTTTATCAACTAGAGAGAAAATCAAAGAGAAATGCATAAAAACAAACAAAAAGACAGAGGAAGACAGACAAGAAAAAAGAAGAAGTTTACGGATAAAGTTGGAGAGAGGGGAAGATGAAGAGGGCAGATGATGTCACCCTCAGGCAGTGAGAGCTTTAAAGTTCACCCGGCTTCCTGTTCTGACCTGTCCTGGCCCCTCTCCTGTTGTGTCCAGGGCCACCTAACATTCATGTAGTGCACACAGACAAGTCTAGCTTAACAAACCTTTTCCATTACGGTAATGACCTTCATGACTTAACACCTTGGGAGCGGGAGTCAGTACAGGACCACTTCCACAGCACTGCCATTAACTCCCTCCCCATGGCTCTGCTGAACTCAGATCAGCAAGATAAGCTACAGCGACAATGTAGCCCCCCATCGATCACGTGCACCAGTGCCAGAACAAAGAATCCAATTCAGCCAGTTTCCATTTGACCGAAATTAAACCAGCAAATGATGGTGTAAAATCAACAGTTCCATTATTATCTTTCCCCTTAAACGCTTCATCTTACATACCATATTCAATCTTTTACAGTGCTTCCATTGCTGATCCGAACACCCAGTGTCTAGTAGGTAAGAAACCATGTGTTCTACAGGATCAGGTTCTACCACCTATTCATAACACCATTTCTAAGTTTGAACGTATACTCCTTACATTAGGAATCGCTAGCTAGTTACAAACTAGTTTACTTAATTGGGTAGCACCAGAAAAACTTCAGGAAATGTCTTAGCTGGTTAAAGTAACACGCCACGGTTTGTTGAAATAGGGCTTATCACGGTCTCCCCTAGCTGTAGATAGGTGGGCCAACGCAGTTTTTTGTCTTAGTGCATTCAAGATTCAAGATTTCTTTTTCATTCCACAGTACACTGTAGTACAAAATTACATGCAGCTTAAAGTTTTTTAGCACAGAAACAATTAAAAACACCATAGAAAATCGAGATATTAGCTTTATAAATAAAAATTCTTATATGGGTGTGCAGAGCATGTAGAGTGATAAATATAAATATACAGTACAACATCTAAAAAAAGGGAAAATATAAATATCTAGATATATACAGCTGGGAGTATAAATATCCATATTTAAAATAGTGCGGTAGAGAATATGGTGCAGTCAGAACAGATACTAAGTGGCATTCAAACAGATAATTATGTAAATGAATAGTCAGATTGATTGGTCTGTTTTAGTGGATTTCATTGTTCAATAGTCTGACAGCAGTGGGGAAGAAGCTGTTTTTGAACCTTACAGTCCTTGTTCTCAGACTGCGGTACCTCCTGCCAGAGGAGGGGTGGGAAAACAGTCTGCGGCCAGGGTGAGTGGAGTCTTTGATGATGCCCTTTGCTTTTGACAGGCATCTTTTCTGGGCCAGCTCCTGAACGGTGGACAGAGTAGCCCCAGTAGTCCACTGAGCCATCCTCACCACTCTGCTCAGCTCCTTTCTCTCTGTAGCGTTACAGTTCCCAAACCAGAGAGAAATGTTGCTGGTAAGAACACTTTTAATGGTGCCCCTGTAGAAAGTGGTCAGGATGGATGGACTGAGGTGGGCCCTCTTCAACCGCTGCAGGAAATGCAGATGCTGGTGTGCCTTTTTGATGAAGTGGAAGTGAAGGGGAAGTGGTGTGAACCCACAGGAACTTTGTGTGTTTTACAATCTCCATAGCAGTCCCATTGATGTGGATCGATGCATGCTCGGGCTGATTTCTCCACCATCTCCTTGGTTTTCTTAACGTTCAGGGCTAAGTTGTTTGTTCTGCACCAGTCTGCAAAAAGTCTCACCTCCTCCCTATATGCCCTCTCACCTCATTCCTGGATAAGACCCACCACTGTCATGTCGTCCGCATACTTTTTGATGTGATTGGTGCTGGACTTTGCACAACAGTCATGAGTCATCAGTGTGAAGAGAAGAGGGCTGAGAACACATCCCAGCGGGAAGCCAGTGCTCAGTGAGATAATGGTGGATGTGTTGTTCCCTACCCGCACAAACTGAGGCCCGTCTGTGAGAAAATCCAGTATCCAGTTACACAGAGGAGAGCTTATGCCCAGTGCATGCATTGTTTTACTGCGGTGCAACACCGGCAGCACCTTCGCTAGTTAGCTTAGCGTAGTGAATGGAATCCTATTGCCGGTTAGCATGTTGTAAGTAAAAGTGAGCCAAAAAAAACAACCTAATTACTTCTTGAGGCCTGCGTATTCACAACAAGTACAAATAGCAATGCAAATTAAGATTAGATGATTTCCTAGGCAGATATTGATTTGGGACTATATTGGGTGGAAGCACAGCCGAAGCACTGCTACATGGGCGCAGAGATATCACGCAGCATTACAAACAGTAATCGCAGTTACCTTATGTAAGTCACTCCTACATTTTTCAACTGAGGAGTAAAACGTGCTTCTTTGTGTAAAAGATACATTATGTATGTTATGCCCCTGTTCAATACTAATCAAATGAACTGGACTTTGTTGTCGGAGGCTAAAGCCCCCTTCCCTTACTGCATTATACAGTATACCATTACATCTAAAAAATGTAATTGTTACCTGCAGAATTTTGTATTTTCCTTGACATAAATGATGATGTTTTCACCATAAATGTGCACCTGAAAATTTATCAGAATGGAGGAAATTAATTAATTTTTTTGACGCTCAAAATTTCCTGGGGGAGGACCCACAGTGTATTCTCCTTTCATCCTTTCAGAAACACTCTTCTTCAAATTGATAGTTCCAGTACATCCATACCTGGTAGCTTCAGAAAAAAACACAACCTGCTGTGTTTCCACTGTTAACAAAAAGTTCAAGACTCACTAGTGCAGGAGCAGCATGAGAACATTTGTCAGGGATATTTAAAAAATAAATAAATAAAAATACTAAAAAGCCACAATAATCAAATGGGTTTGCTGCAAAATCTTCTTCAAATTGCAAAATGAGCAACATGTGCTCTGGTTTATTTGCATTACTTTAAAAACAATTTGAATAGTCTTGGGCACCACTAGGTGTGGGGACGCAGCAATCGATGCCTCTCCAAAATAGTCTAGGTAAGGAACTTGTTTTGGTGAGCGTGTACTTTTTAAAGTTGTTTTAGTCAAGAACAGAAAACTCAGACTGAACAGTCTGTCTGGATTCCTTTGACCTGCAGAGATCTGAGGAGCAGTTAACCATAGTCCTCAGAAATCCACCGGGGTTTAAAATTACAACACAAAGAAAGCACAAGGAGGGAGACATCCGCTCAAAAATTTGTACCAGTCGCACAGCCCCGATGTTGAGTGCATTGTTGTGGACACATGCAGATTAAGTCACTACAATGATTTGTAAAGTTCTTTACAAATTATTGTAGTGAAAATTCTATCATTAATTGTTGAATTAAACAACCCCTACAGTGTGATTCATATACAACTGTATGGATCAGTTTGCCAAATCTCAGTGCACCCCACCAGATAATTGGCACCTTTTCTGGGAACTTGGAAAACTAAAGCACTACCTTACATAAAGCTTTTCTGTCAGCAAGCAGCCTCCATCTCCAGAGCCTCTGCGACTGCTCTCAGAGCCTCGGCCTGCTGGCCAAATACACCGGTTAGGTTGTGTTAGTAATCGATGCGGGAGGCATGCTCAGCCAAGAAGCTCCTCTCCCAGGTCCCCTGTGGAGCCTGATGGGCTGTTGCTCCGAGCCAACACACTCACACCAAGATGCTCTCCGAGAGATGTTTTCTCTCTCTGCTGCTTTCTCTCTTGTACCATTCCTCCGTCGCTGGCTCTACCCCTCCTCTCTCTCTTTCCCTTCCTCCCTTGATCTTTCTACCACTCTAACCCTTCGTCTTTCTCTTCGTAACTTGCCTCTCCTCTCCTGCCTCACTCTCGTTCTTCCAACTCTACAGAACACTTACACTGCAATACACTCGCCGTCTCACACACTCCAAGGAGGTGTTCAACTGGTACATTACGCCTCTTGAGCATTCCTCTAGACTAATGGAAAACACTCAAAATGCCTTAGCATTCCATCATTCCATTGGTAAAAGAGAAACTCTCAGTCCACATATTGCCTCCGTAAGGGGAAGTTTCTACCAACAACCTGCAGCAGCCAGTAGTTTTTACAGGACTGTAAGCACTTTAAGTTTATTTTCTGTGTTGTTCTGTGAGCCTTTCACATACTGTGTGTTCGCAGAATCACCATTATGAAAATGAGATTGCTTTACATAAAAAGTTCATCCATATTGAATGCAAGGCGAATGTTCACCTTGATATACTCAGTGACTTTAGTTGTTGAAAATATGTTTGCAGCCTGACTGCGTTAGCTGTTAACTAGCTAGCAACATACACACCATGTCTAAGACCTGTGTAGGTGTATGTGTGTGTGTGTAAAAGCTCTAAACAGTTTAAGAACTCAACAGGAACTTGAGTTCTCTCTTCTTTTGTCCTCTTAGTACTGAGCCTGAAATAGATATGTCCATGTTTGATCTAAAATCCTCCTTGCACTTAGTCTGATCACAGTAACATTCGGTCAGGTACCAACCAAGTGCAAATTAAAACAAATTACATACATGCATGCATACAACATCACAAGACCAGAGCAAGAACACTAGAGGCAGAGTAGTAATATAGTTGGATTTTTAGAATGAGATGTATTCATGTAGATTTAGATATGTTTTGTCATGAGTGGCTTGTAGGCTCAGGGTATAAGCTTAGGTTTAATTCAGAACAAATGTCTTTGAGCTCATCGTATTTGCTGGACAACCAATTAAGGTAAAGGTCAGCAATAGTCTCAGAACATTGTCTCTCCATTACTTACGGTCCATTAAACTGATGACCTTATGTCATATTTAATATCTCCAGATCAATACAGTGCAGAGACTTACATATTTTCCTAAGCAGAGAAATGTGCCATTTCAACGAGGTCCTCCATGCCATTGTAGTCCATCCAGGAGCATTTTAATCCATCATGGAATTTTAGTGTCTTTGTAAAATTAATAAATATATGAATCCAAAATGGTAAAAAGTTTGATTTGGCCTCCTGATGTCTCATAACAGACATGAAATGCATTAGAGATGGCACAACTAACCTTTTGATAAAAGCTTATGGATGTTTTTGGGGAAAAAATCTAAATGGTTTTATATTTTCCTATTAGTTGTGATTATTATTGTTAAACCCTGATTGCCAAGACTAAGGACATCATTTTTGCAAAACCCAAAATTATTCATTATTGTGTTCATTATAGTGTTCATTATTGTTCTCCATGATTTCCATACATTTCTGTGAGATTCAATTTCTGGTTAGTTTTTTCTTTTGTATTTATAATGTGACATCCCTACGGGACACATATCTTTTAGGCCCAGGTTGTTCTGAAAAATATGATGTCTGGAACTTGATTGTGCATAACAGGGTTGAGATTATACAAGAAGTATAACACAAGAAAACCAGGTGACACAAATATTGAAAAAAAATAGGCTCTGGGTTTTAAATGTTTGAATGAAATAACTGGCCTTTAATAATAAAAAAAAAATCTGCCCGCCTCTATGGGAATTTAACATAGTGTCTTTGCTCATGCCCCCTGTATTTTAAGGAAGGATATTTATTTATTTACAATACATTATTCATTCACAAAGAAAATTGGTGTCTTTAAAGGTTGGATTTTTCCTACTTTTTTAATTAAGGCATTAAAATCAATTTCCAAAAGATGATTTTTTATTCCTTTTTTTTTTAGTCAACTTAAGCAGGGGTTCCTATACTCATGTGCACCACTGTACAAGTCAGTGATGGAAGATGAAAGTGCTCTATTAACCCACCAGGATACTGCATCCATTCTGCTGCTATAATTTATCATACTAATTATGTTTAATTCAGCACCACAGCTACTGTATATAGGCCACCATTGCACTAATTCCCTATAGGGATCATTAGTTAATGTATATACAGTAATTCATACAGTAATGTATATGCAAAAAAAAAAAATTTCAAAATATTTATTAAGTCTGATTTTAAAATACTTCAATTATGATGATCAATGCTCTTTTTGATCACTGCTCTTTCTGCAGTAGAAAGATGAAAGAGAAAAGTGAAAAAGGTGGATTCCAGTACATGTGACAAAGGTCCTGTTCCAGATTCCAACAAAGGACATCCTGGATGCATGACTTGATCTGAGCCACGCCGACGCCTCAGTGCATCCCCTTTGAAGATTACAATTGACTAGGAGACCATTTCTACAGGCAAAACGGAGGCGGTTTATCAGAAAGATGAAAGCGATGCAGTAGTTGAGACACACTTTGATAAGTGAAGTATGCATGTCAAGTGTTGCCAAGATTAGGGGATTGTTGTGTTTGTGTCAGTGTTCAGGTAATTGTTTTTAATTGCGTTTTGATAAAACAATTAAAACTTGACATGGATGTGTTTTTGGGGAATTGATGAATTAAACATTTAATTCTGCAATTACCCTTGATAACTATGTAGAACGTTACAAACCGCACCATCACATTTACTGTATATCATCCTTTTCATGACACAACATAGTTTGTGAATGCAATCCTCAACAATTAAAAATTGAATGCACCATCAGCAGTTAACTTCTTACCTAAACGTAAATCTTCGTCTTTCTTTCACTGATAATAAAAATAGTTAAAAGACGCAGCCCTAACTTCAAGTTAAGAGCAGGATTAATGCATACACAGGCTCACAGACAGAGACGCCATCCTATTTAGTACATGTTATTTTATGTAATACATGTATTTGATGATATTTGACCACTGTTGTATTCTACAGCTGAAATCATTCAGCCCTTTTAATCAAATGATTCTGAACTTGTGTGATGTGCGTGAGTGGACAAGAGGTACAATAAAATGGAAAATACTGTTTGACAAAACCTTGGTTCAAAAGTGCAACACATTAAAAATCCATTTTTGTTTCAACATGTATATACACTGAAATACTGTGTGTGCACATTTCCCCCATGTCTCTCCTGATAATGAGACCCAGTGTACACAATCCATGTATGCTCTCATTGGTGATTGTGCTTGCATAAGCTTTCAGTTTCACCAGGTGACTCCTCCAAAATATTAATACATCTAAAGAAGCCCAGGACTGGCAGAGAATCAGGCCAGTGCACATTACTGCTAATGATCTCTCTCAGCGAAACACACACACACACACACACACACACACACACACACACACACACACACACACACACACACACACACCAAGCCCCCCACATAAGCACGGGCCCACAGACAAGACTAAGCCGTTGCTCACAGAATTACTGCGCAAAAACATGCAAGACTGACGACGAATACCAAAAGACAATCATTTGTTTTTGTCTCATTCAATACCATTTCAACTGTGTGAGCTAACTCTGTAATACTGCTGCTTGTACCATATTACACCATTGCAATGACGAAAATGAGTAAGCTGCCATGAAGTTGATTTGTCTGGCAATTAATTCACTGGACTAGTAAAGATATAGACACATCCAGCAGTTTCTCATTTGAATTTTCTAAAAAATAAAGTACTAGATCACAACGCATATCATGACAAACCTTATTATTCCTTCTTTCTTCCTCTCAACAAGGCAAGTGGAAAGAAAGTCCCCACCCTCCTCCCAAAAACTGAAGCAGGCACGTAGACCACCCAGCTCAACATCCTGACGCCTGCACACTGTTGGATTGGTACTGGGGCTGTCAGTCAATTCATATATTTAATCACTATTAATGGCATGAATGTCCTACTCAACTTGTGATTAATCGCAAATTAATCACTTTTTATTTGTTCTAAATTTACTTACTTGCTCAAGTGGTTTTTGAGACTGATGTACTCCGGCGGTAACTCAATTCACATCTAAAGTACATGAGAATAGCTTCTTGTGGAGATAATCTGGAAGGGCTTTGAAACTCATCTTGAAACTCAACTTATCATTTTTCTTCATCCATTTTTGCTCAAAAAGCTTTGTTTCTGCTTGTTGTTCCATCCACTCCCGTTCATGGATGTATTCTAAGACCCATAAGACCCTCTCCCATTCTGCTGCACTACTAATTAAACTACGGCACTCATAAAACAATTTTTTAACAAAGAGTTGCGTTAAAAGGAATTTGCGTTAACTCATTATTAACGCATTCATTTTGTTAGCCCTAATTGGTACCCATATTGTGCAGTGAGGAAAATAAGTATTTGAACACCCTGCTATTTTGCAAGTTCTCCCACTTAGAAATCATGGAGGGGTCTGAAATTGTCATCGTAGGTGCATGTCCACTGTGAGAGACATAATCCAAAAAGGAAATCCAGAAATCACAATGTATGATTTTTTTAACTATTTATTTGTATAATACCGCTGCAAATAAGTATTTGAACACCTGTCTATCAGCTACAATTCTGACCCTCAAAGACCTGTCTGCCTTCAAAATGTCCACCTCCACTCCATTTATTATCCTAAATTAGATGCACCTGTTTGAGGTTGTTAGTTGCATAAGGATGACCGGGGCCATGTATTGCGAGATTTTGGGGAACAACCTCCTTCCCTCAGTTAGAGCATTGAAGATGGGTCGAGGCTGGGTCTTCCAACATGACAATGACCTGAAGCACACAGCCAGGATAACCAAGGAGTGGCTCTGTAAGAAGCATATCAAGGTTCTGGCGTGGCCTAGCCAGTCTCCAGACCTAAACCCAATAGAGAATCTTTGGAGGGAGCTCAAACTCCGTGTTTCTCAGCGACAGCCCAGAAACCTGACTGATCTAGAGAAGATCTGTGTGGAGGAGTGGACCAAAATCCCTTCTGCAGTGTGTCAAACCTGGTGAAGAACTACAGGAAACGTTTGACCTCTGGAATTGCAAACAAAGGCTACTGGACCAAATATTAACATTGATTTTCTCAGGTGTTCAAATACTTATTTGCAGCTGTATCATACAAATAAATAGTTAAAAAATCATACATTGTGATTTCTGGATTTTTTTTTTTAGATTATGTCTCTCACAGTGGACATGCACCTACGATGACAATTTCAGACCCCTCCATGATTTCTAAGTGGGAGAACTTGCAAAATAGCAGCGTGTTCAAATACTTATTTTCCTCACTGTATGTTCCCCTTAGGATGAATTGTCATAATTTTGTTGATCCCTCAACTTTTTGATCTAGCACCATCATCAGGTCAGAATATCGGTTTGTCCCAAACTTCAGCTGAAGTTTGTGTTTTGTTCAATTTAGTACATGTTAGCATGCTAACACGCTAATCTAATATGGTGAACATGGTATTATAGCAGCTACGCCTCCACATGTTAGTGTTGTCACCATGAGCGTGCTAGCAGGCTAATTTGACCATTTAGCTCAAAAGCACTGATGTCCCTAAATACAACTTCACAGTGCTGCTAGCATAAAACTAAGATTTCTTTTCAAATGGCCTCATGTTAATGATTTCACCCCCCTGGATAATATCACTCTGAATAAAATATGCATCATGTTTTGTCTTTTTGAGTTACCTGCAAGTAAAACCTCAGACACTCTTACTGTAAACTACCTGGCTTTGTGATGACAAGTCACTAAGAATTTTAAATATTACAAAATGCGAGAGAAAAAAATCGACTATGGAAATGTTCTGACTAGATTGGTTAAAATGTGATTAAAACTAAAGCTTTTAGACCAAAAGTATGTCTGGCAACCAGCAGTTAATGGAGTAGTAGATGCAACAAACTGGGAGCAAACTGCAGTCAGGGCTGATGAATGCTGAAGGGTCCGTTGTGGCATAGAGAGAGGAATGAAATTTATTTTGACCATCCTGCCACTGCTTCTGTAATCTCCACAAGAGTTTGCTTTAGGAGTCTTAGTTCACTTGGACTCTGTTAAAAAAATAAAATAAAAAATAAAGCCAACCAAGTGCAATTTTCCACAATGGTTTGGAAAATGAGCTGTAGCCATGATGGAACCCTAATTAGCTACAATCAATATCAGGCAATAAGACAAGATGCACCTCCAATAAAAGAGTGTTGGCAGCAGCCACACAGGGCATGAGCAGTTAAAAAATGAGCTATACAGGAAAAAGCCGGCAATCAGAAGGCACACTTAGAGGCTTTCATGAGACAACAGCTGTGATAAACAAATAAATGAGCTCTATAGGAATCTGAATCACAACAATAGCTGCAATCACAGACCAAGTGCATTTGCCAGTCATAAGCATGCACACAGACATGAAAGTTGAGGAGACAGCAATGTGTGCTTAGATAGCTTCTCTCCAGCCATCCTCATGTTATTAGCTTGCTGACAACCACACGCAGGAAGAAGTGAAAAATTGAGCTTCTACTAATGTGTTTTCTAGTGTGATAACAGCAAATGCTTTATAAAAGCCATAGCCACAAAAGGTTTCATAGATGGAGTAATTGGACAGCGGTGGAGTCAGATATTAAGCTAGGGATTATTTTGAGAATATCAGCTATCTGCTACTAATATAAGCCAAGAGAGATATAAATGTGTGCCTTTTTCTTACAAGAACCTATCCAACTCTGTTGTTTTATAAAGCATTTTCAGTTCCATTTGTATCACAGATGGATGGAAACTGTCTTTATAACACAGTTGCATTTCATCTACGTTTTAAATAAGCAGCAATACTCTCTCCCCCACAATGCTCTCTCAGTCAACAGATAAGTATGAATACAAAATGAAATGAAGAAAAATATATTTACAATGCATCCATAGTAACGGCCACTATAACCATGACCCACATTTACAGCTACAACACAGATGTGAATAGAGGGAATAGATTGACTGTACATTGATCCCACCACCCAAGCGATAGAGAGATGATGGCTGTGTTCCATCAACACAAAAGTAAATGCGCATAGACCATCTTTGGGCCCCGAAGGCCAAGGTTTACTGTGATTTAAAAGGGGCTTTACTCAATATAAAAAAACATTAATATAGCGCCAAACAAATATTTGCTATGTAAAGATACAGTGGAGTAACGGCGTACTGAGCGGAGAATAAAGTCACAATCCCACTGTTTGTGTTGTTATCTAAGCTTCTCTGTTCTTTGTTTTGACAGCCAGTCCGGCTGGGCGCGCATGTTAAGTGCATGTGGTCGTGAAAGGTATTATTAGTATTATTATTAGTATAAGGTATATTATATTTCACGTATTAAGGAATGATCTGTGAGAGCCTTATAGAGGCAATCCCAGCCCACAGTTTTTTTAGTATTTGGAGTACAGCCCCTTTAAAAGCCGTTTTTCAATTTTGAACTTACATAACACTCAGCACCGTCAGTTTTGAAAAATACTTAATACAGTGGGTTTTACAATACATAATAGATTTAAAAAAGAAAAAAATATTAAAACTACACACCAAACACAGATATTGAAAAGAGCATTATTATGTATGCGTAGTGTCATTTTAAAATACAATCTTCCTTTAAGATATAATCTTCCCATATGTAAGTTTCTATAAAAACCTTTTTTTTTAAATGAGGCCATTTTTCCAAGTTCTATGAACCTCTCCCGCAAAGAGGGAGCTTGTACAGTATATTTTCCAATCCCCTCAATAAAGACTGTCTACTCACCATCATGGCAGTTTGGATGAGTTCTGCATCTCCACAGTCTGTCATGGGTCACCGAGCACAAATAACCTGGGAGAGAATTCAAAGTCATTGTTGGTGATCTCCTTTATACAGTTGTGGACTTCCCAAAAGTCTTGCATATTAGGCCATTGCCAGAGAACGTGGGGTAATGTACCCTCTAAAGTAGTCTGCTGTGTTAAGAACAAATCAATGTAATCTAGAGGGTGTCCAGAAGAAGTGACTGAAGATTTTAAATAAAAGTTACTTTTATATCCTTGACAGCATTCTTTGAGTTTGGCATATCCTTTTCCATTCTAACTCATTAAACAAAGAGGTTTAGCTTGTCTTCACGATAGTCCTTCATGCATGTAGTAGCAAGGCAGAAGATTTTAGATTCTGATGCCTTAGTTCCAAAACACAATGAAAAATTAACTCTAATTTTAAATTAAAATTTCGGTCATGTCTTCTTCTGCAAGAAATTTCGCCTCATTAGTTGATAATGGCACACTGATGTTAGGAGCTAAAAACTCTGTTTCACTTTCACTTGACAAAACATTTCTAAAAGTCTTCACCCTGGCCGGAGGTTTCCAGTAACCTAAAATGCTGTTTCTATGTGTTTTTTTGTTGTTTTTTTAAATACCAGTGTACGTGTTGACTAGACCCAACTATTATCTGAATCCCTGGATTTATCCACACTTTATAAAACGAGCAATGAATAAATCTAAATGATCGGGCATATTATTAGATAATAGGTCATTAGTTGCTGCCACAAAGGGATCACGAACCATTGCACAAATTTGATGGTAATGGTATTGACTTCATTTGGCTTAACAAACTAAAGAGAAAAGGTGGGGGAAGTTAAGGGGGAAAAAAAAGAGTGATTTTAGTATGCATGCATGCTGGCATTTTTAAGAATTTTCTCTTTTGTATTTGTCCAGTGTAAATATTCATTATACCCCAGACACTTATATTATTATAGTATGCAAGTGGAGCACAAGGTCTGTCTTCACCTGAGTACATACCCATACAGATAAACCTCTCTCTCTCTCTGCCTCACTCTCTCTACATCCTGCCTTCACCCCTCTGCACGGACACCTCAACAGCCATATGCCATTAGGGAAGAGCCACCAGCAGCAACACTCATAAATATTGACTTTGGTTTCAACATATCCCTCAGGAAGTGTTCAAAACAGCAGGTACTGCATTAGCACACACCGCAACAGCAAACACAACCCACGGTTGTGTTTGCTGTTGGCTGCAGCTAAGCTAACTCTCTCACCATTGCAGAGAGAAGACAAGGCGCTGCAGCAGGCCTGCGGGATGCGAGCAGTTGTTACAGAAAATATTTAATTAGCAGCTGCAGTAAAAGTCTCCCAGTGAATGATCACTGTCAACTGTTGAGCATCCATGGTTTCTTTAGGAGGTACAAGTGGGAAATAGATTGCTGTAACACCTGGAGAAATTGGGTTAAGAGAACCAACCCTGCTTCTCCTGAGCTTTGTGTAAATCACACCAACACCTTAACACATCCAGTTCAGTGGATGGTATTCTTTTCCCCTTATAGGTATGGTTAATTAAAGGTTTTTTCTCACTGACTGCACGTAGAGATTATGTGTGGCCCTCTTTTAATCTGCCGGGGACGTCTCTTGGTTGAGACTTGTTAATCAATCTTATTTGGGTGTTAAATTGCATTCCACTATTCCAGAAGTGCAGAAACAGTGAATTATTCGAAGCAAAGACGATTTCCTGAAGGTTGGGGGAGCAGTCACGTGGAAGAATTAAGTAATTTACTAATGAGAGAAAATGTGATTTGTTACTGCCAGGCAGGTTCATCAGCTCTTGCTGAGTGGGGGGTGAAGGGGCAACGGTGAAGAGTCAATGCCTGGACTGCAGCAGTTAAAACGGACTCCGCTCTAGGTGTGTGTCAATGATGATTTATCCACAGAGGATTCATTTTGTGTGAGCACATTAAATCACAACCCATCCAAACTAAACTATTTACCTACATCCTTTTACTTTGAAATGCACATAATCTAGCCATAGCACCTTGTCTGTAAGAAAAACATTGATATACTACTCATTTGTTTGGTCAAGTGTATTTTGATTGGGGCGGCTGTGGCTCAGCGGTAGAGCGGTTGCCTGCCTATTTGAAGGTTGGTGGTTCAATCCCTGGTCCCATGTCGAAGTGTCCTTGGGCAAGACACTGAACCCCGAGTGTGATTGTGTGTCCATGTTTATCTGATGAGCAGGTGGCACCTTGTACGGCAGCCTCGGCCACAGTGTATGAATGTGTGTGAATGGTGAATGTTTCCTGTATGATGTAAAAGCGCTTTGAGTAGTCGTTATGACTAGAAAAGCGCTATATAAATACAGCACATTTACATTTGATTTGAATGAATTTATTGATGCATGAATTAGGTTCCCTGGCAATATTTTTTTTAAGTCAAGAAGGTAACATTTTATACCACGTAAACATTGTAATAGGCGTTCAGGGTTGGTAGGCATTCAAAGCACAGGATTTTTGATAATGTAGACTCCTGAGTCAAGTTAACTGTAGGTGACTGTAGTTAGACTTAATTTAAAGTTTGGTAAATAGTAAAAAAATAAATAAACGTGCCATATTTCGTAATTTAAGACAACTGTGATTTTTTATATTTAAGCCAGACAATTATCTTTTCCTTACAATTATCAACTATTTTGAGAGGCTTAACATACCTGAATACGTTAATCATACTCTATCTGTAAGAATGAATACTGTAGGGAAAACAAATGAAATACATTATCCAGTGAATGTTTTGCAGAACCATTTCTTTAAAATGTCAATTAAAGAAAGTATGGGAAGTGTTGAAAAAGTACCCGTCACTTTGTCTCATGATGTCTGCTAGTGTAAGCACACACTTACAAACATACATACAGTAACTTCAACTCCGGAGATTTGGGGTATAAGGCAAAAGGTACAGAGGTAGAGAGAAGGCAAAATGTGAAGCAGTGTTCAGTTAGTGGGGACAGCTAAAAAAAAAAAAAAAAAAGATTATTAACATGTAAGTACATTAAATAAAAAATACTTCTTGGGCTGTTTAGATCTTATGGTGGTGTAGCTCTAGGGATCCAGATTTTTTGACAAGTTAATTAAAACCAATGGAAAAGTATTACATTTTGAGTCACATAAATAAATTCTGGATTTGTTTTAAAGTAATTCCCTGAAACATTATGACAGCAAACAAAATATTGTTTTAGCAACGCAGCCTACAGGACCAACATCCTACTGACAGTTTAGCTATTAGGGTTTGTTCCATCCAGATGATTTTGGGTGATATGCAGAAAGTTGGGCATTTCCATCCTAATGTTTTTGTGCAGATGACAAAAACATTTTAAGAACTTAATGTTGACTTCAAAACCACCTTATTACGGGAAGATTAAGCTCTCTCTATAGAGTCAGCTGAATCAAACATTAAATTATATAACCAATTGTGATGGGACTCAAAGAGCGTGACAGCTGGAATCTCTAGCCCCTTTCACACATGCATCCTGTCCTTGAAATGTTCAGGAACAGTTCCTGCGGCTGTGTTGTGAATGGAAGCAGTAACATTGCAGGGACAAGCACGTGGAATGAGCAACCAATCACAAGGCTCCGCTGGCTAGATCACACAAGACTTCAACGCTCTTTTAATGTATCAAATTTCTGACTTAAGAATGACAACAGAAAATCATTACTTCTATCGCAATCTTTACTTATCTTTTAATCTTCTTCATTGTATTACTTATCTTTTATCTTTATACTTATTGTACCTGTACTTGTTGCACCGTGGGTCCGAGAGAAACGTATTTTTGATAACTTTGAACGTCTGGCACATACTGCAGAAACTGACAATAAAGTTGACTTGACACTTAAATATTGAATACATTACAAGAACAGTGGCACCGGCCAAGTTGCTGAAAATAATAAGAGACGTCTTCTGCCGCGTTTACGTCCATCAGGCCTTGTCCCATCTTCTTCTTCTGTTAAGTTTTATTCTGGCTGGCGTCAATAGATATCGCTATCTGCTGGACTGTACCTTGCCTCATCTATTCCAGCATTGCCACGGCTTGTGTGATAAAGGCGCAACATGAAACTGTTCCTGAAAGCAGCGCATGTGTGAATAGTGAACATCACTAGCGGTGCCTCAAAGGTTTCCCAGTAATTTATTGTGTGGAAGAGGCTTGCAGTTGCAGTCAGGGGCACCACACGGATGGAGGAATGAATTTAAGTAACAAGGACTATAATTTATTGATTGTTTTATTTTATTTATAATTTAGTAATCACCTGACCCGGCCTTGCAGCAATAGCAAGCTTTGTGTATTTTGTACATTCCCTCATTAATAAGTGATCCAAGCAGTGGTTGAGTTTTGCTTATTAAAACACTTAACATCCTCTCTGTAGTGACATTCTAAGTACATACCACATGGTGCAGAAGAGAGAAGCTTAGGGCCTTCAAGGATTTCCACTTCTTCAGAAGACAGTATATGATACATCATATTGGATTTGAGGCAAGAGATTCCCACTTTGCAGGGGAAAATAATAGTTCAATTCAAATATACAGTGGGTACGGAAAGTATTCAGACCCCTTTAAATTTTTCACTCTTTGTTTCATTGCAGCCTTTTTCCAAAAATCCAAAAAGTTCATTTTATTTCTCAGTAATGTACACTCAGCAACCCATCTTGACAGAAAAAAACAGAAATTTAGAAATTTTTGCATATTTATTAAAAAACAAAAACTGAAATATCACATGGTCATAAGTATTCAGACCCTTTGCCGTGACCCTCATATGTAACTCAGGTGCTGTCTATTTCTTCTGATCATCCTTGAGATGGTTCTACACCTTCATTGGAGTCCAGCTGTGTTTGATTATACTGATTGGACTTGATTAGGAAAGCCACACACCTGTCTATATAAGACCTTACAGCTCACAGTGCATGTCAGAGCAAATGACAATCATGAGGTCAAAGGAACTGCCTGAAGAGCTCAGAGACAGAATTGTGGCAAGGCACAGATCTGGTCAAGGTTACAAAAAAAAAAATTTCTGCTGCACTTAAGGTTCCTAAGAGCACAGTGGCCTCCATAATCCTCAAATGGAAGACGTTTGGGACGACCAGAACCCTTCCTAGAGCTGGCCGTCCGGCCAAACTGAGCTATCGGGGAGAAGAGCCTTGGAGAGAGGCAAAGAAGAACCCAATGGTCACTGTGGCTAAGCTCCAGAGATGCAGTCGGGAGATGGGAGAAAGTTGTAGTAAGTCAACCATCACTGCAGCAATCCACCAGTCGGGCTTTATGGCAGAGTGGCCCGAAGGAAGCCTCTCCTCAGTGCAAGACACATGAAAGCCCGCATGGAGTTTGCTAAAAAACACCTGAAGGACTCCAAGATGGTGATAAATAAAATCCTCTGGTCTGATGAGACCAAGATAGAACTTTTTGGCCTTAATTCTAAGCGGTATGTGTGGAGAAAACCAGGCACTGCTCATCACCTGTCCAATACAGTCTCAACAGTGAAGCATGGTGGTGGCAGCATCATGCTGTGGGGGTGTTTTTCAGCTGCAGGGACAGGACCACTGGTTGCAATCGAGGGAAAGATGAATGCGGCCAAGTACAGGGATATCCTGGACGAAAACCTTTTCCAGAGTGCTCTGGACCTCAGACTGGGCCGAAGGTTTACCTTCCAACAAGACAATGACCCTAAGCACACCGCTAAAATAACGAAGGAGTGGCTTCACAACAACTCTGTGGCTGTTCTTGAATGGCCCAGCCAGAGCCCTGACTTAAACCCAATTGAGCATCTCTGGAGAGACCTGAAAATGACTGTCCATGGCAACGTTTACCATCCAACCTGACAGAACTGGAGAGGATCTGCAAAAGGAATGGCAGGGATACCCAAATCCAGATGTGAGAAACTTGTTGCATCTTTCCCAAAACGACTCATGGCTGTATTAGATCAAAAGGGTGCTTCTACTAAATACTGAACAAAGGGTCTGAATACTTATGACCATGTGATATTTCAGTTTTTGTTTTTTAATAAATATGCAAAAATTTCTAAATTTCTGTTTTTTTCTGTCAAGATGGGTTGCTGAGTGTACATTACTGAGAAATAAAATGAACTTTTTTGATTTTTGGAAAAAGGCTGCAATGAAACAAAGAGTGAAAAATTTAAAGGGGTCTGAATACTTTTCCGTATTTGTATGTGGTCCAACAGGCCATGGCAGGGACACACACGGATAAAATGAATGCCAAAAAAAATGGTATCAGTGGAGTTTCATGTCATTACCAGCAGAGATAACTGGGCTGTCCTCTGGAGCCCAATACATAATGTTGTTCCTCCTCTTCCTCTCCTGAGCGGTTTCAGCTGCTGTATAATTGAATGAGAAAACACTGCTTTATTCTGTCAGCCGGGAACAGAATTGAAAAACATCAGAAAGCTAGGAGATGGAATAACAATTTAGCTCAGGCGGTGATATTTTATTTGTTTATTTCCTTAGTCTGACCACGTGACTGAGCAAATGTAACCCGGCGATCCAGAGGGCTGAGCGCTGAAGCTTGACAACATCCTCCACTGTCTCTTCTATCCCAACAACTGGCCTGATTTATTGTCATTGACTGAATACCACGAGTCAAAGACGGTATATATCTTCCACCCTTGGAGGTGAAGGCGAAACAGTATTGTTTGTGTCTCGGACTCCAAATATGTCCCAGAACGACTCTCTTGAGTTGGTTTAGGAGACATCTCATTATTCAAATCATTTTATAAGTGAGGAGTGGAGAGGGGAAGAGACAGTGAGGGGGAGGCTGGGACTGGTGAGACTAAACCTAAACTCGCTGACCTTATTTAAGTATTTGGATTGGACAGGCTGGTCTGCTTGTCTCGCATGCAGCGGCTCCGGTCGTTGTGTGTGTTTTGATTTAATATCAAAAGGCATTCAATGAAACTAGGATCCACGGTGCATGAAAGGCCTACATCCTCCTGGACTATATTTGGGTTTTCAGCAAGACGAGCAGTGAATTTACCCTGCCGTTTATTTAAGTGCACATAAGCCTAAATAAACTACTCCAGTCAGGTATGTCTTCTATGAGTTGTGTGTGTGTATGTGTGTGTGTTAACAATTAATTCGTGAACAGGGTGAATCGAGATTGCGATTTTATAACGATTAATCATGCAAGCCTATTTAGTACCTTTTATGTTATGTTATGTTTATAGTATAGTAGATACACATGTATAGTATTCAAGGTTTTAAGGTTACTTATCTATAATATTTTTTTTTTCTTTGACTTCCATTTGCTGTAACGATACTTCACTTCATGTCACGTTGACTTGCACTTCTTTAGTTCCTGAAATCCATGGTTTTCACTGGAAAGTGTATACTATTTAGGCATACATACCATCCAGAGAGTGGAAAAACATGTGAAAGTTATCTACTACAATCTAGAAAAGAAGTAATTCTGCTAAACATGGTTGTCTGAGTAAAACCCATAAATGCTTTGTAATTTGCTATATACAACTATTGACCAAACCTCAAAAGTAAAAATAACTCCTGTCTTTAGGTGGCGTTCACATTAGGGACTACTGCAATATCCAAATCTTGCAATATTGCAGATGGTGCCCAATTAGTGGTTAAAGGCAATATGTGTCAAACCATTCTGAATGGAGTATTGTGTTGCTGTGGAGGTGTCCCAGCCTACAAATCATATCCTACAGAGTACAGAAAAAAATCTTTGTTTGGAACAGGTCCTTGCAAAAATCACACTATAATCATTTTCATGTTTTAGATTTTAATATTTTTCAATGAAAATGACAATGATGCTAAAATGAAAATGATAATTCTCTCTAATATCGTGAATCATATTGCAATATCAGTCAAAAGAATTAATCATTGCCTTATATCGTGCAGCCCGGGCTCATACATTGGGCTCAAGGAAGCGTCAAGTGATTCATTTGGGTGACGTCCTATTATCCCAGCACAAGTACATAGTATTTCACAGTTCTTGTTTTCCTTTAGATTGCTTTAAATTATCTCGACATTTCAGCTTACATTTGAACCCGAGAATTCTCATCAAAGCCTAAACAGCACCTCTGATTCATAGTTTAATCATTTAACAACCATAAAACATAGAAACTCACCGATTGTAGCAGCTAAAAGCTAACAAGTTAGCGGTTACGGAGGTCTCTTCTCTTTTTAGCCTCTTTTTTCTATCCAGCCTGGAACTTCCAGCCTTGTTCGGGTTGTTGAGCATTAAATCCAAATCGTTACATCCAAGATTTATCCACTTTTGTCCATAATTCATGGCATCAATCATGCCGGCAGCTCCCCACTCCGGGGTTTCCTGTTTTACGGGAAGTACAGGCACCAGCATGCCCATATATATGGGAGACAACGTCAGCAAAGTGTATGGAGTGTGGACAACGTCACCCACATTGTATGGAGGGTGAATAGTGCCCTTCGCCCAGTCAAACTAGTCTAGTATGCAATCAAAGATGCTATAGTGCACAAGATAGATATCTACAGAGGAAAATTGCCCCACTGGTTTGAGATTTGGAATATATTTGGGCCTTTTTTGAAGAAATATAAATAGTACGTGCTTTACATGAGTTATGTTTATTTTTGCATATAGGAGAACTATTTTAGACACACAAATGCTTGTGTAGCATTGCTGTGGGTGTAATATCAAATATGACATTATGTTGATTATTGGTATAAGTAAATGTCATGAGGGCAAAAGCGTCTGGACATGGATTATGTCATCTGTATAAGTTATGATTATTATTTCTTCACAGTGTGACTCCCAAGACATATGAGAAGTGTTTTAGAGAGGAAAATGGCTTAGGTTTTACCGCTCTGTCTGTGATATCAATATATATCTGGAAGATTCATGTTCATAAATCCAGATTTATTTTATAAAAAAAGCTTGTAAAAACTACAGTCAAGATATGAACATCATTTTTTTCAGGACAAACTGAGTTATTAGAATATTTGGGTTGCAATGAGGTCACTTGAATGTTAAAAATGGTTGTAGGACCTTAAAGACAAATAAATAAATAGGACCATGAATCTCACAGATATGTCTTGATATCACAGACAGAATGTGAGCCAGGAGCTAGCGGCATAAATAAGCAAAAACGAGATGATTTATGGACATCTGTGGATAAATGGATGTAATGGGTTTGGATTTAATGCTCACCCCAAAAGGCACAAGTTCCAGGCTGGATAGAAAATCACCTGTAGAGGCTATCAGACCCTATCTAGACCTCTATCTAACTTGTCTATCTTTCCGCAATCTATCTATTTATCTTTATGGTTATTAAATGATTAAACTATGAATCTGCTGTTTTGGCTCGTGGGCGAGTCTCAGAGGGTTAAAGGCAGCTTCATTTCAAATTCTCATCAAAGAAGAGACAGGAAACAAACGGCTGTATCACAAACTCCCGGGCAGTTCAGTGCTTGCAGTTCCTTTTTTTGTTTCATTTTTTATTTATTTTTTACCATAGTGTTTTTAACTTTTTTGTGGCAGAGATCAAGGCAGTGGGGTTTCTTGTTTCCTGTACGGGACTCTTACACCGCCTCAAAACACGCCCACAAGTCTGATCGGTCACATGACTGGCCACCGCAGCGTGTTGCTCGCCTTGCGGCCCCCAGAGCCCCAGTATAAAACACACTACCCCCATACAAAGTGAATAGGAAGACTTTTTTGCCGGACCGCCTGATCTAGTCTTGCTGCCTTTTGAATAGATAAATATTTCCCCATGTTAGCACTTTGTAAATCTGCATACACATACACACATGTATACACCATTTATACACATTACAAAAAATAGCAGGGTTTCAAATTTTTTTTTTTTTTATATATAATATATCTATATGCCCATATATATAGATATATCTATATACATCTATATATAGATATATCTATATACATCTATATATAGATATATCTATATACATCTATATATAGATATATCTATATAGTGATTATAACATATATCTATCTCTATATAGATATATCTATCTCTATATATAGATATATCTATCTCTATATATAGATATATCTATCTCTATATATAGATATATCTATCTATATATAGATATATCTATCTATCTATCTATATATAGATATATCTATCTATCTATCTATATATAGATATATCTATCTATCTCTCTCTCTACTCTATATCTATATCTATATCTATATCTATATCTATATATATGATATCCGTCGCCTTTTGGAAATAATGGAAGTAATTTCCTTCGAGCCAAAAAGGAAAAAGACCATCCAGATTATTATCAGAGCTAAGTTCAAAAGCCAGCATCTGTAATGGTATGTGTGTGTTAGTGCCAATGGCATGGGTAACTTGCACATCTGTGAAGGCAATATTTATGCTGAAAGGTACATACAGGTTTTGGAGTAACATACAGCAACCATCCAAGCCATGCCTTTTTCAGGGATGTCCCTGCTTATTACAGCAAGACAATGCCAAGACACATTCTGCACGTGTTATAACAGTGTGGCTTCATAGTAAAAGAGTGTGGGTACTAGACTGGCCTGCCTGCAAAAAAAATTTGACCAGTATGAAGCTCAAAATACAACAATCAGTTTGAAATATCTTGTCTTTGTAGTGTATTCAATTTAATATAAGTGGAAAAGGATTTTTAAATCATTGTTTTCTGTTTTTATTTACCTTTTACACAATGTCCCAACATTATTTGCTTGGAGTAACATTTTTGTTTGTTGACTACTAATTTCATTACTCAAAGCAATGTTTTTCTTTTCCAAGAGCCATGTAGCATTTGGAAAGTAAGACTACATTTTTCTTTAACAACTTGGAGTGTGCTACGGAAAAATCTATCTACTGTATGTAATGTGACAGCTGACCCAACAGAAACAAGATAACATAGTCAGACAAAAACACCCCTCGCCCCTGCTCTTGTCAAAGAGTGTCAAGGTTATGGATTTATTTAACTTTGTTGTATCTGGTTTGGTTGTAAAAGGAGCTGATTATAATGCTGACTGTGACTTCAGTTACAACATCCTTCTGGGAGGCAGAGTTACACTGGAGGAAGAAATAATCTAATTGGCTGAATTAAATCTGAGTCTAAGGCAACAAAGAAACTGGTGTCATGCCCTTTGACAATCAGCGGGCTAAAAAAACTAGCGTATCTAGAAAGCTATAGGTGTGGTTAGCTTGAATTTTGAAAGTCAGCCCTGCTAACTTGCTTACCTACACGCCGTGTTTAAAGTTGGGTCTAACAGGTGGGGGAGTCCTAAGATCACAGAAGATAAGAATTGAATTTAACACTACAACTAGGCTACTTTAATAGTCTCTATCCACTGTATGGCACTTAAAGAAAACTCACTTTTACAACTAGTTCACCTGTTCCTCTCATTATCTCCTTCTTCCAAAACAGCCAGGAGTTGAGTTTTCATTACAAATAAATTACTATGGTGATAACTGCATGCCAAATTAATCAGCACACACAAGGCATAATTGCCTCCAAAGTTACCACATTGCAAAAGGTATTTTGAAACGGAGTCCAATGCAGTCAGTCCAATTTCCAATCAGGAAATTAACTTTTTTGCCTACCAGCCACAGTGGTTGTGGATGCCCAAGTTTACCAGCCACTTGTTTTTTACCAGCCACTTTTCCAGGAATTTAAATTTATAAAAGAATGTGCACTAGCTTATTTTGAATTGCTACAGTACATTATTTTGTATTATTAATACATATTTTATTAATATAAGCAAATAAAAAGATACGACAAAAATTAGAGTCTTTATTGCCACACTCTGCTCCTGGCGTTCCATCTTTGCCAGCTGTATGGCAGTGGTACTTGATGAGACTTGGATGACTCATGGTCTTTTATTGCCTCTAATTGAAGGTTAGTTGCTCCTCTGATGAACAAATTGTTTGCATTTTTTGAAGACAAGTAGGTTCGACAGTAAGTACAGTGCATAGACTGCTCATCTGTAAGGTAAGCTATATGGTTGTGCCGATGAACGATATATCATTGTCCAGAGCCACCATCGTGATGCCACGCCCCCCAACCTGTCGGACACACGCTAATCCTTTACCGTTAAATAGTTTATCCAGCATTTTTTTTTTTGCTGCCTCCAGGTTTATTAGAAATTAATTTGCCTTCTGGCTGTGGCAACACGCCGAGAATCAAAAACAACACACCTTCGATGTTCGACACTGTGTGTGTCGCGTTAGGTCACGGCAGTTTCCTGCTATGACGACCAGCCACAGCTCGCCTCACGCATGAGGCGGTACTAATCTGCAATGGAAAATTGACAACTGCAAAAGACACTTGAGCTGGGCTTTGCGCTGTGCTGCCCCTTAAGTGGAAGCTAACTAACTTTGTAGATATTACTGTGCACGTGCATCGATAAGTAAGTCTGATGACGATGTTATGTAGGATTTATGAATGTACGTTAGCAACAGTAGGCTAAGTCACGAGAGTGCTATTTTATGAGTGAGCTAATATTGCCCATCTGTTCATGTGCACAGCAAGAGTTATGTTTCTGTTTATGGAATGCGTTATTCAGTGCAAATATAACCGAGAATGTAATTTAATCTCAGTAATGATGGTATATTAGGTTATTACTGTCTCTCTGTTAAAGGTAAACATTCCTCTGTTCTGTCGTTATGCAGAGCAGGAGATCTGAGTCTAGACTTTTACGGCACCGTAGCTAAGTAAAAAGTAGGTCAAGTTGTAATGGACTGCCCCTAGCAGCAGGCAGCATGTAATGCTGTCTATTTACAGAGGGCATTTAATTGTATGTCTGATCAACTGCCAGTTTAGGGGACATCGCCCAACCCCAGTAGGCTAACTATTCCCTCTTTTTCCCTTCGCCACAATGTGCCACTTGTTCGAAAAAGTACCTTCTCTTTTTCTTTACTTTGCCCTCAACAGTTGCTACTGCTGACTCTTAACACCGGGGATATGTTGCCACATTTTTTAAACCGATGTCACGGACCACCACTAAAAACCACTCTACCCACCACTGTGGCTGGTATACAAGGCAAAGTCACCTGCCACTTTGACAAAGTACCCGCCATTGTTGGGTGCTAATTTCCCACCCTGCAGTCCAAATGAAAACACACCGGGGCTACATTCACGTCTAGCTAACTCAGCTAAAAACACCAGATCTGCAGCATGTTACAGTGTCGTTCACTACTGAGCCTGTTTGCAACCGGTAGGCTCGATAACGTGATCTTTACTTTTTTAACTGACTTTAAGAGATGGTACGGGGCTGTCCTGCTATTATTAGACAGTTGCCCCGTTCATGAACTCACTGCGTGTGCACTGCTGAGAATAAAAAAATAAAAAAAATAAAAAAAAGGAACGCTGGAACGGATATAGTGTTATTTAAAAATAATGGCAAACACTAATGTATAAAACTGACAATTACATTTATTTAATCGTTAATAGAAGGTGGCGGAATGCCGTTCCAGATCATTCCGGCACACTTTAACCCCAGCATACAAGACAAAGGACTAGATTTACATATTTGCAGTTTGAGAAACCTTTACAAAGTCTGTGCAGTCATACAGTTCAACTGCAGTCAGGAACAAACATCTCTGCCAGACACAATACAGCTCTGTGTACAAGGAATATATTGAGTGGCAATTAAAGGTTTTAGAAAAGTGAATGAAAAGCTACAACAACTAGGAGAAGTGTGTTTTTGATCAACAGAAGCCCATTCATTATTCAGAGTCTGATTTCTGCTTTAAATTAATACACATTATATATTATAATTGAAATATGAAACCACACCACAAATGCATTACTGTGGATAGACGGGAGGCAGTGGGAGTGAGCTTTGTCTGTTGCATACTTCTCATGCTTCTTTTGTCCATTAACACATTTATGAGTCATTGATGAATGCATGATTATTATTTTTCTTTCCTTTGTCCAAAGAACACTGAAATGACTGACATGACCTCGATTATGCCATATTTTTCACCAGTTGTGTCTACACGTTGAAGTTATATGCTATGTTGGAGCACCCAGACAAAAGCATGAGTAGCTGACTCATCTTTCTGAGGTACATCTGTACTAAATAGACTGCGTGTAAACTCTTTAATGGCACTCTACACTCTCTGTGGAGTCGTTTTGTTCTTAAAAAAGCCAACCACGGCGTTAACAAGCCTTTAAAAGAACATTATGAATTATAATTTGCAAACATTATGTGCTAATTTCTCCAGGGGTAATTCTACTAGCCAGGCTCTGTGTGAGGCCTTTTTCATCGCTTCCCCTCCCCCCACACACAAAGTCACAACAGAGTGAAACTGTAACATTTCTCACTGTGCTCCTGCAGACTATATTTTCATGCTGTGGTGAGTGGGAGCTCAGCGGACCATGCAAGCCAGTCTGAATCATTCCAGTCATTTTAAGTCTTGGGCATTATTCCAACAAGGAAGACACTTATTACCACAGCCCGGCAGTTTCTTCTCTGTCAGATCCAGACACCTGCCTGGCCTGCAGGACATTATTCCATGAATGTGGCTTTGAAGCTGCACACACTCCCTTTAGACTGAATATATACAACAGTTAGCAGGACACAAGGGTTCACATGCATACACAAACATACATGGGCACACACCCACATCCATGCAAACACTCACTCAAAGACATGCACAGGCCCATATACACACACAAAATGAACACCGCCATTACAAAGTTATCCTCACCACAGCAAGCCTCTCACAGCGAGCCACAGGAGGGTGAGGTATATTTACCTTTAGAATGGATCAGTCATGAAGAAACGCTACACCAAGCGTAGCGGCATAAAGCTAAATTACTTCAAACAGCGTTGCTTTTCACACTGCTTCATCCACAGATACTCTGCATTTGCTCAAAACCTTTTTGTCCCCAATGAGTAGATTTACAGACTTAAAGCTGCATTAAGCAATATCTGACAATTACTGCACATAAGGTAAAAGTCCAAAACAACTTCATCATTAACTGTCATTATTTCTTTACCAATTTACAATTTTTTTCATTAATAATCTCTTATGAAACTGTCAAAAAATGCTCGCGATAATTTCACAAAGCTCAAGGTGACATTTTTAAACATCTTGTATTGTCCGACCAATAGTCCAAAACCAGCATTTTAGCAGTCACCCAGAATTCCAAAGTATTAAATCCAACAAATCTACCAAAACAAAAAACAATGAGCTCAAAATAGCGGTCGCAAACTAAGTGTTGCTTCTTAAAGGGATCAGCAGCACTAATAATAATAAATTTAATTTGTAATGCACTTTATATGTACGCAAATCTCAAAGTGTTACATGATAAAACAAGTAAATTCAAAAAAATAGAAACACATTTGGATTATTTTTTCAGACACTGGGAAGCTCACTTCTGAGCCAATTATATATTTCAGAAGACATGATACGAGTTGTGTGTATTGCTCCGCGTGACAAAAAAAAAATGAATTGTGTTGATATTGTTGGAGTTCCTCTTTAAAATGAGTTGACTAAGTGTTAAAGTCAAAACAAATGTGAGAGCATATTTCACCCCAGGAAGTGCAGTGAGCATATTTCTATTCAATTGCCCTCAAGCTAAACAGATAACCCTTTGCCTGGTGTCTGTAAGAGGTGCTGAGATCTGATTGGAGGCTGCATGGTTCATTGATATTTTCATTTAGACACTGCCTTGAGCTTTAATTCAAGCAATTACATTCCTGCCTCCATAAGCCATTTGGATCATGTTTGTTACCATGCTGTGTGTACTCACAGCTAGTGCACAGTACTACATGGACACAGGCAGGGTAGCATCTACGGTCTGCTGCTTGAATGCCTCTTTGCTCTGGGTGTGAGTCATGTTGTGCATAAACAATGTTTTTCAGATGTACCATTAAACAGAGCAAGTAACCATTATGTTTGTGTTTTCTGCACATTCATGGTGAATCGGTGATTATAAATCTCATTGTTGTATTGTAAAAAATAAAGTTGTGACAAAATAAAGTTGGTTATGGTTATCATTTCTTTATTATATTCTTTAAATTAAACCCTGAATATGACTTTTGAAACCCATAATGGCACCTACCTGAGCTTGTACAGATCATGGGAACATTGTACTACTAACTACAAATCTTTTTTGAACTACCGCGTTTTTCTCCTTAAAAACTCAAAGTATTTTTAATTCACTGTGAAACATGAAATAAACAAGATATTTAGCTAAACGTGACATGAAAAAAAGTCTTTAAAGTTGTTTATTCCAATGGTTGATTAATAATGTGCAAGCTTTCAAGACTTAAAAAAAAATAAAAAAAAAAAAATAAGTCTTTATCCCATAGGCTTGCATTGCAAAAAGACGCCTTTAAATAATTAGATATACTGTATTTTGTCACAACCCCTGCAAAAAAGATAGCATTTACCAAGTCTAGAAGAGCCTCACGATTAAATCATTAAATTCCCATTCAAGTTAGCGGAGCGCTTCACCCGACAGAGCCGGCTCAGCTGGCTGAGAGCTCAAGTGCGCCTGCTTTAAGGGCATATAGTGCGGAAGCAGCGCTGCTCACGTGGGCAATTTTATACGCGCAAGTTGAACTTTCTTTGCGTCATGCACCACTAAGCAACTCTCATTGGAATGAATGGGCTCCACCTCAAACTTTTATTCAGTTCTCTTTATACTGAAGTGACCTACTTGCTCCTGTCCTAAACGTTTTATGGTCGCACAGGTAGATAGGAATACCTGAAAAATGACTCGTGAAGTTTTACATTACAAAAACCTACCAACATGTCACCCCTTATTCTTAGGAAAATTGGACAAAAATATTTATAACAGTTCATCTTGAACGTGTAGATGTGTAAATATGAAAAGTAATAGTAAACTTGTTGAACAAATACACACATAGGCATTCTCACCTCATGAAGCAATAGTGTCATGCTGTCACTTCGGCTGCAGCATAGGGCAGAGGTGTTCAAACTGTGAGACGTGAAAGTGCAACTGTAAGTTAGTTATTGTAGCTTGGCCCACAGATTGGATCACCATTATTAACATGGTCAGCAGACGGAGCTGCAGCAGTGGCTCATGGACGCAATGAAGGTACGTTAAACCTTTCCTGATTGCAGTAATTTGCGCCCAAATCATTTTTTGATTCAGTGTGACTTATGCTGTGTAAGGATATCATTTCTGTGAATGATGATAAACCCCGATAAAAATAGTAGAAAAAATATTCTCATGTGAGAATCATCACATTTTGAAATTCCCTTCCGTATCAAAGTTATTCAGTAATGTCTGTCCGTATATTGACGGGTACATTGCAAAAAGAAACTGCTAATAGGTAACTTCGGCAAACTTTTAATGGTGCGGATTGAAAATGTAAAACACCTGTGATAGGGGTGTTGAGGGCGCTGATTTTGTCTGAGGAAGTCAGGAGAAGACTAAGGAGTGTCCTGGGGCCATGTGCATAAAACCTGGTGTACACGCAACAGAAATATGCATAAATCATATTTTCATTAGATTAATACATACACCTAGTTCTCTTTTATTCATTTCAATCATTGTGGAACTGGGAGCATGTGTATGAGCCTTATATCTACTCCCACATAAATGGACGTAGAGACGCCCTGAATCATTCACTGCATATTGATACTTGTGGCCGCTCCACCACACAGACCAGTTACTGACTCGTTATTATGGACCCACGCAACTTCTAGGCAAGGCCCGCCAAGGTAGGAAATTAGCACCCGCCACCAGCCAATGGCGGGTACTTTTTCAAAGTGGCGTGTGACTTTGCCTTGTATACCAGCCACAGAGGCGGGTGGATTGTAAAACATTCCTTGTAACGGATTGGACAGCTTTTGTCAAATTATGTTGTTGCTAAATCACATTACAACACTGCTAATGAATCCCCAACATTTCCAGCTTTTGCTGTGTCATAATAAAAAGATTAAAATACCAAAATAACGTAAGGCTTTTATTGTGAAGAAATTATGGTAAATTAAACAGTTTAAAGCCGGGTCTTTCACCACGCATATTTCCGTCAACTCCAGACTTTTTTCGAGTGGTTTTCAGCAATAGTCCGTGACAACATAGTTGAGCTGAGATACAGACAAAAGGAAAATTATCGGTAAAAATAAATGTGGCGACATATCCCCGGTGTTAAGAGACCTGCCGCGGAGTCAACAGTAGCTGTTGAGGGCAAAGTAAAGAAAAAGAGAAGGTACTTTTCAAACAAGTGGCTCATTGATGACAAAAGGAAAACGAGGGAATAGTTAGCCTACCTTCCCGACGACCAGGGGCCTGTTGCACGAAACCAGGATAAGGGATTAAGACGGGATATTCAAGTTATCCTGGATGAATTTAGCTTTTACTTGGTTGCACGAAACCAGGTTGAATTAAACCCAGCCAAGTAACCATGGAGATTTATTCTTTCCGACTAGCCTGGTCCAGAGCAGGCTAACATCCAGGCTAAGATTAATCCTGGAGTCTCATGTGTTAAATCAGCTACTGCTCTGATCCCAAATAAACGTATTTAAGTTATTCCGTTGTCTTCCGCATGTGTTCTGCTTTATTTTTATTAACATGCATTATTTGTCACTATTGTTGCCATGAGTTTGATTTAAACCCCTACTATAGCAGTTGTTTAGATGGTTAGAAATCCCAACCGGTCGTCAGACAGCGCCTACCAAGAGCCTGGGTCTGTCCGAGGTTTCTTCCCAAAGGAAAGTTTTTCCTTGCCACTGTTGCACTGTTGCTTGCTCTGGAGGAAACTACTAGAACTGTTGGATCCTTGTAAATTCCAGAGTGTGGTCTAGACCAACTCTATCTGTAAAGTGTCTTGAGATAACGCTTGTTATAAATTGATACTATAAATAAAATGTATCTTTTTATTTTAATATTACTTGTCAGAAGAATAAAAAAACATGAGTATAGTTTTACATTTATGCTTACAGCATGTATTGAAGCCACTTCTTTTTCTAGTTGTTGTCCCTTTCTGATTGTTCTGTATGAACAGTACAAAGATATTTAGAATTAGACATAGCTTATAGAAATGTGTGCATATGGTTATAAAACATGTTCACGCATTGTAAATAAGGGTTTGGTATTAACCCTATAGTCCTTAGGGTCCATTTCCCGAGGAACATTAATTCCTTCTGCTCACTTTTAAGGCAAAGTAGGCTAAATAATAAACCATTGTATTTATATTGTGCTTTACATGGTAGGCTAGTCAAAACCAGCACATTAATCACATAAAAACAGAAACATGAAACTAGCATATTTAAAGGAATTAAAACAGTGTAGCATGCAACTTTGTAAAAAAATAAAAAATAACAAAATAAAAACATGGAGTGACTAGTAGGCTAAGTAGATATTTTTACATCCTTATGCATTCAGTCGGTCCGCTATAGTCTGTTGGGCTTTTTCTCCGTTTGATAACGGACGTATTTCCCTTTCTGAATATTATATTCTTCCCCTCCTCATTACTTTCCATTAGAAGCTGCTGCTCATTGGATGAAACATATGCTGCATGCGTCTTCTCCATCTCTGCATCAGTAAATCTGTGATGGATACCGTGGTCTATTTAAGAAAGCCCAGCTATCTACACCTGGCTGGACATAGCTCCACCTGTTCATCCCAGCTATCTACACCTGGCTGGACATAGCTTCACCTGTTCATCCCAGCTATCTACACCTGGCTGGACATAGCTTCACCTGTTCATCCTGGCTATCTACACCTGGCTGGACATAGCTTCACCTGTTCATCCTGGCTATCTACATCTGGCTGGACATACAGTGGTGTGAAAAAGTGTTTGCCCCCTTCCTCATTTCCTGTTCCTTTGCATGTTTGTCACACTTAAGTGTTTCGGAACATCAAACCAATTTAAACAATAGTCAAGGACAACACAAGTAAACACAAAATGCAAATGAAGGTGTTTATTATTAAAGGAGAAAAAAAATCCAAACCATCATGGCCCTGTGTGAAAAAGTGATTGCCCCCCTTGTTAAAACATACTATAACTGTGGTTGTCCACACCCGAGTTCAATTTCTCTAGCCACACCCAGGCCTGATTATTGCCACACCTGTTCACAATCAAGGCATCACTTAAATAGGAGCTGCTTGACACAGTAAGGTCCACCAGAAGATCCTTAAAAGCTACACATCATGCCGAGACCCAAAGAAATTCAGGAACAATTGAGAAAGAAAATAATTGAGATCTATCAGTCTGGAAAGGGTTATAAAGCCATTTCCAAAGCTTTGGGAATCCAGCGAACCACAGTGAGAGCCATTATCCACAAATTGCGAAGACATGGAACAGTGGTGAACCTTCCCAGGAGTGGCCGGCCGCCCAAAATTACCCCAAGAGCGCAGTGACGACTCATCCAAGAGGTCACAAAAGACCCCACAACAACGTCCAAAGAACTGCAGGCCTCACTTGCCTCAGTTAAGGTCAGCATTCATGCCTCCACCATCAGGAAAAGACTGGGCAAAAATGGCCTGCATGGCAGAGTTCCAAGGAGAAAACCACTGCTGAGCAAAAAGAACATCAAAGCTCGTCTCAATTTCTCCAGAACACATCTTGATGATCCCCAAGACTTTCGGGACAACATTCTGTGGACCAATGAGACAAAAGTGGAACTCTTTGGAAGGTGTGTGTCCAAGTATATCTGGCGTAGAAGGAACACTGCATTTCATAAAAAGAACATTATACCAACAGTAAAATATGTTGGTGGTAGTGTGATGGTCTGGGGCTGTTTTGCTGCTTCAGGACCTGGAAGACTTGCCGTGATAAAAGGAACTATGAATTCTGCTGTCTACCAAGAGATCCTGAAGGAGAATGTCCGACCATCTGTTCGTGTACTCAAGCTGAAACGAACTTGGGTTCTGCAGCAGGACAATGATCCTAAACACACCAGCAAGTCCACCACCGAATGGCTGAAGAAAAACAAAATGAAGACTTTGGAGTGGCCTAGCCAAAGTCCTGACCTGAATCCTATAGAGATGTTGTGGTATGACCTTAAAAAGGCCGTTCATTATCGAAAACCCTCTAATGTAACTGAATTAGGACAATTCTGCAAAGATGAGTGGGCCAAAATTCCTCCATTACGCTGTAAAAGCCTCATTGCACGTTATCGCAAACGCTTGGTTGCAGTTGTTGCTGCTAAGGGTGGCCCAACCAGTTATTAGGTTTAGGGGGCAATCACTTTTTCACACAGGGCCATGATGGTTTGGATTTTTTTTCACCTTTAATAATAAACACCTTCATTTACAAATTGCATTTTGTGTTTACTTGTGTTGTCCTTGACTATTGTTTAAATTGGTTTGATGTTCCGAAACACTTAAGTGTGACAAACATGCAAAGGAACAGGAAATGAGGAAGGGGGCAAACACTTTTTCACACCACTGTAGCTACACGTTCATCCTGGCTCGGCAAATGTGTAACCGATTAAGCCGTGATGAGCAGATCACACTAAGTCAAGCTGTGTTTTTTCACTTATCCTGGATATCTTTATTCTACTTTTGTGCAACAGACCCTTGTCCATGCACGGGACTTACTGTCGAACCTATGCGTCGTCACAAAATGCAAACAATTCGTATTGGTCATATCAAGTGCACTGCCATACAGCTGGGGAAGACGGGACCCCAGGAGCACAGTGTGTACAAACATTTATGGTACCCAGCAGATAAATCCTACTGACTTTAGTGATCACCTGATATTCCCTCTAGTGCCACAATGAGGTTGACATTTCAGATAATTTGAGGATACCAGGATGATTATCTTTGTATCCATCTACAATAAAGAATGATTTTCATCCACACCTGTGTATCTTTTATTAGATATGCCATAATAACGCTGTTCTGGGCTTGAGAAATCTGTTCAGGAGTGAAAATGTTTGGTAACCATGGTGGCTGTAGATCATCAACTCTTTACCTTTAAGCGCATTGTTGGTACTGCCTTAAAACATTGGAGCTAGAATATGGAATAAAAAAATTTATTGAAGCAATTCAAAATATGATGCACTCTTTTATAAATTTGAATTACGGAAAAGGTGGCTGGTAAAATTGGACATCTACCAGCCACTGTCGCTGGTGGGCAAAAAAGTTAATTTTCCACCCTGAGGCCCGCCCTTTAATAGCATTCACACACTACTACTGGCCAGCATGCTTACACAAGGTAACGTAACCCGATTTGTTCAGGTCCTATCCCCTGACCAATCGGCTAACCTAACCTCAATTACTCGAGGTGAATGCCAGTCAAGGTGCTTTGTAGGGCGGGACTTGCCTAGAAATTGCATGGGTTACATAACGCGTCACTCACAGGAACAACTCGATGCTAGGAGAATGAATTTAACAGGTGGACCGAAAACCAACTAAATACTAATGTTGTTTACCGTTTGATTTAGCAAGTTGTACACTTACTGCTTACACATCAAGCAAAATAAAAAAAGCAATGTCTAAGCCCACCGCCAAAAAAAAAAAAAAAAAGTGAATGCTACTCAACCAGACCTGATCATTTTCTAGCAGTCTTTCATGGATATTGTAGAAATATTTCA